>CM076077.1:34210000-34292500 GCA_038088235.1 Zacco platypus
ACATTTTTACTAGTAGCAATTCAATTGTTGATATCAAGAATAGACATTTGCATTAGTAACAATGTAATTGTTGATATCAGAAATTTGCATTTTTACTAGTGCAAATGTCTATTCTTGATATCAACAATTGAATTTCTACTAGTAAAAATGTTCATTTCTGATATCATGAATGTGATTGTTATTAATAAGAAAGCCGTTTTAGATATCAGAAATTATATTGATATCAGGAATTCATTTTCAGATATCAGAAATGAATATTTTTACTAGTAGCAATTCAATTGTTGATATCAAGAATAGACATTTCAACTAGTGACAATTGAATTCTTAATATCAGACATTTGCATTTTCACTAGTAGGAATTGTATTCCTGATATGTGAAACTGGAATTTGAACTATAAGAACTTAATTCTTGATTTCAACAATTGAATTTGAATGGCAGCCTATGGCGAGATTTCACTAGTAAAAATACAATTCTTGATATCAACAATTATAGTTTATACTAGTGGAAATCCAATTCCTGATATCAAGAATTAACATTTTAACTATGAAAATGTAATTGTTGATATCACAAGTTCATATCCTGAAAATGAATAAAAGTCAAAACGGCTTGCCATAGTGCTGCGCAATATTTTTATACGGAACAATGATACTCTTTTCAGGATTATTTGATAAATAGAAAGTGCAAAAGAACATCATTTACCTGAAACAGAAATTGTAACATTATGTCTGTTTTGTCACTTTTGATCAAGGCATTGTGAGCGTTCATTTCTTTGTTGTTTTTTGTTTGTTTGTTTTAAATTTTACTCCAAACGTTTGAATCATGGTTAACAAAAATGCAAATTTATCAAACATGTCATTATTTGAAACCAATTATTTTAAATTGTAATACAATTTCACAATATTAATGTTTTTAATTTTTATTATTATTATTAATAATAATAAATAAATGCAGTCTGGTGAGTAGAAGAGACTTAAAAACATTTTAAGTGCTGGTGAACCTTCTTACTCCAGTAAACTAAACTAAACTAAACACATTATAAACACTTACTAGTTGTAACATCAGGACAAGCCAGAATTGTATTTCACTTATTCACCATTGTAAATTCTGCATATTTTCTTTCTTAAACGAGTAGTGTAGTACTGTGATGTGTGATTCTTTTTTCCCCATTTCTAGCGTCTCACATCTTTTGAGCAAACAGGGAAAATATCAACAAGCGGCTTATCTCTGATCCTGTGTGGTGCAAGACTAATTTCTAGTTTTGAACGTCTCGTGTTCACACCAATTATTTATGGTGACATCCATATTAAGATCCCTCGGCTGCTTTTTGAATTAGAGAAGCGCTAATAAGGTCTTTCAGCAGTTTATACACTGCAGTCTGTAGACTTTAATGAGCCCCTGGTCGCCCCTATTATCCCAAACAAAGATGGAGGTGGATTACCGCAAAGGCTGGATCGGCCCATGCTCTCAGACCTCCTGTCATTCTGGATGTGCCTCCTTAATATTACTGAGGAAACATTGCATGAGACAAACAAGCGCTGTGATATTTGTGCATTTTTGACATTCCCACAAGATTATAAATGTGCTGTGTCTATGGGAATGGAGTCAGGGCTGCTGGGTTTTAGACAGGGGGAAATTGTGTGAGTTCACTCTTTTGTAACCTTTTCATTATTGTGTCCAGCACATTCTCTCTCTCTCTCTCTCTCTCTCTTGCATTCTGTAATAGTTGTCATGGTACTGTTACTGTGCTGGTTTTGTTGGTAAATGCGTACAAAACCAGACACACACAAATTAAACATTCACACCGTTGAAGAGGCAGAGTAGATACGCAGACAAATTTAGGTAACGTTCATCGAGCGGTTGATCGTTACAGCAGAGAAATCGTCATGTTTATTCACAGCGCTGTGATTTGTAAGCGTGCGTTGAACTCCAGTGATTCGGGTGAACTGATCTATGAATGTTTATGACATAATTAACAGAATTATCATCAAAAAAACAAAACATTTTCATTGCAAGAAATGACATCATCTTTAAGTGATATTGGAGCTTCGATTTGTTCGTTTTCGGAAAGTTTGACATATTACAGCTACTATTACATACTTTTACTCACATTTATTAAATCCACATCTAAATATATATCAACTGTCTAAATGTAGAAAGGGAATCGAACCTTCACAGAGACCATGCCATGCGCTCTCATGCCACACATCATGTACTCACGAAGTGAAAAATACATCCCGGACACTGACGCATCGACAGACATACAAAAATATCGTCATTTTTTAAAGTAGTTTAATCAGTAAATAGCGTCTAGTGTGTGTTTAATGTGTGGTGACAGATCGCTGTAGCTCCTCGTGAAGCGATCATCTCTTCATACTAGTTCATTTATAGCATCAAATAAACATGAATGAACATCAGAAGGAATGTTGTTTCAAGACGTGATTCAAGTTCACCAACGTTAATCTACTAACTCCCCTGACCGCTTTGATGACAAAATGGCGGATTCGGGGTTATGATTGGTCAGATCACCTGTCAATCAAACTGTCAGCAAAGGGCTAGACATATTGGAAATTGAAAATGTCATTAGTTTTGTTTCTTTGTGGCAGACATATTTTCATTCTTCAAATTTGACAATGCATCAAACAAATATTAAATTTTTAAAATTCTGATAATATAATCATAAACTGTATATTTGTGTATGTGTGTGAAAAGTATTTATATGTTTATCCCTCAGAGGTGGTGTCACAGAAAATACCACTTTTTAGTGTGCCGTTTACAGTCAAAAGTGTAAAAAATATCATTTAATTTTGTGTATACATTAATGGTAGCCATAGCAAGGCAAAACGGGCAGCCGTGAATGCAAACGGTCATTTTCTTCACCGGAAAATGAATGAAAATTTCATACGGAATTGTTCATGACAGAATTTTCCTGTTGAAACCCATTAGAAGACAAATTAAAGACTGTTTATTTATAGAAATCCACAGCTAAACATATAATCATGAGGGAGAGGCACAAAAGTAAAAACAGGGCTGTGATGTGAAAGCATGCTGACAGATGAGTGGCTGTTTTCTGTGAATGTTTGCTGGACAGCTGAGGAGTGGACAGCAGCACTTTTCATTCACACCTCGAGAGGACAAAAGAAACAAACATCAGATTTGAAGTGGAAAGCAAGCTTCTGTCTCCGGCTCGCTCTCGACCGGCACTGCCCAGGCCAGAATGACACTGACAGGTGTGAAGATGAGTTTCTGCCTGTCCTGTTCATGTCAATGGGATGATCAGCAACCCAACATTGTCCAAGTAAACTGAACAGAAACTCATATGCTGAGCAGTTCTTGTTTCCTAGAGTTGAGCAGAAACATACTCAAGTATATAAGTATGCGATCGCCATGGTCAACATATTGCAAAATCATTGTCCAGACGACAAGGCCGGATAAACCATATGGACAACTGGGCTCTTGCCCAGGGCCAACACATCCAATAGGGCACCACCATGTCCAGACGGGGCACCATGTAGGGCTGCATAAATGTTTTCAAATAGAGCGAGATGTCGTGCAACGGCCAGAGAGTCAAGAGTCAAAACATTCAAGATCTGTAGCTTATTTCTGAAGGAATCTTGAGGCAAGAAGAGCTGCTTAACCCCCGATATCATGATCTGGTGTTTGTTTGTCTGTTTCTTTGTTCCCCAGCCCCATCATTCGTCACATGTTTCTTGTTTTGATTTCTAGTCCTGTCATTTGTCATGTGTTCCTGTGTTTTGCTTTCGTTAGTCCCTGTCAATAGTCACACGTTCTTTGTTTTGAGTTCAGTCCGGTCATCAGTCACGTGATCTTTGTTTTGTTTCCCCATGTGCTTGTCCATCATTAGTTCATTTCAGTCAGCTGTGTCTCGTTAGTCATCATGTCCATCACCTGTGCCTTGCTCGTTATCCTCCTGTGTTTCTGTGTATATATTCCCTCTGTGTCAGTCCAGTCCTGGTCCGTTGTTAAAGTACCGTACATGGTGTTATCCTGTTTCCTGTCCATTCTCCAAGTTTATATTAAAGTGTTTGAAGAGTACTTCAGTCGTCCGCCTGTTCCTGAACACCCATAGTGTTACACCCGAGTTACAAACCTCACTTTTAACCCGGGTAAAGACATGTTTCACAAGTAGGGTTAGCAGTGATTTTTATCCGGGGTTATGAAACCCTTAAGCACCAACCTGATCCAATGGGAAAACGTAACTATGTTATGAGTCGCCGATTTTGTGTGAATTCGTATGATGTGAATAATGTACAATTATTTGAAAAAAGTAAGCGTAAACACACGTAGATTGTATGAATGAGATTGTACAAATTTAAACAAATTAGCTACCAATTCGTAAAAATAGTTATGAACTGCAAAGAGATTGTGTTCTACAGTGAGAAGCGAGTGACAATATGTCACAATAATGCACGATTTGGATAGTCATGAAAACAATTGGAGTGAAGAAGTTACCATTTAAATCTACCTTTATAGTACAAAAAGTCCATTCAGGAAAATCTTAATAGCAGTTGGCGGTGTATTAATCGAGGATGCACAATGCTTTATGTAAATAGATTGCTTGTGGCGTCCTTGCAATCAATGACACTGACACTGCAAAGAATGAATCGAGGGTTTAGGATTGTACGATATGAAATTAATTGTTAACCCTGGGTCTCTAACTCTAGAGTGACTATTTAGTGTTAAAATCCCTCAATAGTGTGCATGGTTGGTCAGATCCCTTCTTCTTGTTTTATACCCAAGAATGGTCTCTTGTGTTTTGTGACCGAGTAGTGCTTGGCCTTCCCCCAAGGTAAGACAGAGGCGGTGATGGGACGCTTTTATCTGGGTGCCAAGATCACCACAGAGAGAATTTCGGACATCTGAGGTGTGTTAACGGACCTCCTGAAAGTCTCTGCCCCCCTGCCCCTGCTGTCACTGTTAAGCATAAGGTGTTCTTTCAAACATGGGGAGAGATCTTATTGGGCTGCTACTAGTGTCAGTCCCACAGAACTACCTTTAGTGCCAGGTATCTTTATATATGAAGAATTGGTTTTGGTGACCGAAGCGTCCACAACACAAACATAATGAGTGACAGGACACAGATAATAAAAAAAGATAAAAATAGAACAAGAAATAACAATATTCAAAATATTTAAAGAAAATGCACATATATAAAAATAGGTGGTTTACAGGTATGTTATGTACAAATGCAAGGAAATATGAAGTATGGTTTGTTAAATGAAGTGTATAAATAGTGTTGTTTGAGGGAACTCTTCTACTCACTCTGGATTAGTATAGAGCTTGACGTCACGCAATCTAAACTCCACCATTTTGGCAGGAGAGCGATGGAGCGGCATTGGTATAGATGGTGGTCTGAACAATAATTTAAAACCAGACCGTTTAGGCTTTACAAACCGTACTATTTCAACATGGTGGACAGCTGTTCTGCGCCAGGATGCAGGAACAGGCGGGGAAAAGCAAAGGGGAAATCATTTTATTGTTGTAACACAGTTCTTAAGTACGGGAAGAAGGAAGCGGGAACCGGCGAACATTCAACGTAATTTTAATCAAATAAATAAACAAACAAACAAACAACAAAACGAAAGTAAAATGACACACAAACATAAAGTCCAGGCCTAGTCCTCTCTCATACTTCACTGTCGTCGCTCCTCTTTTATGCTTCCGGAGCTCCTCCGTGAGTGACACGAGACCGGTGTAGCGCGCAGGTGACGCTCATTATCACTCGTGTCACCGTCCTCGTGCCGTTCACTCACGGCTCTCGCCCGCCCTGCTCGTCACAATTGTATTCCTAAGGATCCTGATAGACGACTGAAACGGTTCACTGCAATAAAATGTGCCAACCAACACAACAAAACAGATGTTTGTATTTTTATTAATATTGTCTTTTATCTCAGTATTCCTATATGTTTAATTACACTACAATGACATGAAACAGTTTAAAATGTGTTAAGCAGATATAGGCTATAGAAGAATTTTCAGTACACACATTATATGTTGACTGCATCATCCACAGACCTGTTCGGTAATGTCCTTCAGGTGGGCCAGCACCAGTCTTTCAAGTGACTTCATGACCAGAGATGTTAAGGCAACAGGTCTGTGGCCATTTAGTCCTGCGATTTTGGGTTTCTTTGGGATGGGGACGATGGTGGAGCGTTTGAAGCAGGAAGGAACTTCGCACAGCTCCAGTGATCTGTTGAAGATACTGGGCCAGCACAAGATTCCCTGGTGCTTTCCTTGTCTTCTGCTTCCAGGAAGGGCCAACTCACATCCTTTTCACAGACCTGAAGTGCACAAGGAGGGGAGCTGTTGATGGGTGTATGGAGAGAAGGTCAAAACGAGCGTAGGGTGTGAGACAGGGTTTTTCAAACCTGCAATAAAACACATTCAAATCAATGGCCAATTGTTGATTCGACACAGTGCTGGCGGTGTCGTGTCTTGTAGTTAGTGACGTCTTTCAGGCCTTTCCACACCGATGCGAGGTCGTTGGCTGAAAACTTCTCTCAGCTTCTTCTCAGCTTTTCAGAATAGTTCCTCTTAGCCTCTGATCTCCTTTGTCAGTGTGTATTTGGCCCGTTTAGACAAGACACTGTCCCCATTCCTGTAGACAGCTTCTTTGACCTGACAGAGTTTTGCAGTGAACCACTGTTTGTCATTGTTGTAAGTTAAATGAAACGATCCCCTGTCATGTGCAGGCCACGGGAAACATTTGCTTTATTAAAGTGAATACATCCTCTTCTTGGTTATCTGTGTTTCTCAAAAAACACATCACATTTCCTCATCTCCAGTCGACTTACTTAAGATAAATGTTTCAGCTAATGGTGGACCTTTGCAAGTTGTTGCATATATAGTACTTGCCCATTTATCACCCAGAGATACATACCCGTTGAATAGTTTAAAAAGGCCTCAAAATAATAGGCAAAATAATGGTGCAAACAATCACACCAGTGCACATTTCACAACTATTATGGTCAGAACGAGAGCTACATGGTCCACACTAAGGGACAATAACGGTTTATGTTGTACCCCTGAAAAGGAGAAGATTAAGTACAACAAAGTTTCCCCACCATGACTTTTATGTGGAATGGAGAAACCCAGCGAGTTCTCCCCCTAGTGTTCAACAACAAGACACAAGTAATCGATTGCTCACCTTATTGTGCCAAACTAACTGATCACAGAATGACCAAAATGACTTAAACCAATGACATATTTGAATGTTATAAACAGTATTACAAACATTCAAAATAGCTTGAATGTAGAGTACTTTGAATGTTTCACAGATTAATGAATCTTTTTACAAACATATTTCAATCTGTCACATTTATTATTGTAAACAATAATTCTCTAATCAGATAGCTATTCCAATTGTTGAAGTGCCCATACAAGTTTGCTAGATAGCTAGAATACATGTACGTGATTTAAAGTTCAAAAACATTTTTCTCATACTGTACATTGCTGTGTCACCTCTTTTCAACTTTTACATCCTGAAATGTTCTGTTTTAGTTTCTATCTCTTTAAACCTGCCTTTCCAAAAAGCCCAGTCTGATTGGTCAGCTGGTCCACTGGGTTGTAATTAATCAACTGATTAGAGAGTGTGTCAGAAACATAACACCCCTTACCATAGCTGGGTTTCAGCTCCTGAGGCTTCATAAGCAGCTATAGAGAATAATGATGTATATTGTCTGTACCTCTCACTGGGAGAAAAGTAAAACTTATCAGTATGTTTGGGAAAGTTTCCTGTTCAGAGCAGAGCTCAGCTCAACTTCAGCCTTGAAGAAGTTGTGAATCTTGTATGTGCGCTCAGTGTTCTCTACAGGTGCTTTATGGGTACTGGTGGACAACTGGCACTCTGAGACCTGCAGACGCCTTGTCCTGACTTAACAGGACATCCTGTGCCTAAGATCAGGGTCTGATCGTCAGCATCATGATGAAAGGAGATATGCTTCTGACTATCAGTCCATATGTGGAAAATTACCAGTTTTGTATAGTTTTCTTAACCAATCAGAATCTTAGTAGTGACGTAATTAGTGGACTCTGTTAGAGTATAATTGTTGTGGAAATGTGAATGTACGAAAGAGAGAGCGGCCTACGAACTCCTTGTGAGACTTGAAGCTGCTTCTGCTGATGAAACTGCAAACTATTCTTCAGTAAAATTTTCATCAATTTATTTTTTTAAACTCTGACTCCGGGTCTTCATTTATCATATTTAGTCTTTTAGGTGTTTAACTGTAAATATCCCCTACACCATGTACATACTATGTACTTATTACAGATATTACAATGACTGGGTAATAACTAGGTACTAACCCTGAAACCTAACCCTTGTAGTTACCTTATACTACTCAGTATTTTAATAGGTAAGTACATTTAAGTACACATACTGTAAAATAAAGTGTTACCAAATGAGTAAATTGCATACAAGGCGGTTTTTGCATTAACTTCTAAATCTGTTTCTACTCCAATTCGATGTTAAAATATATTCATTTACGCAGTGACTACCATAACTTGTTTTCATGACAGATTTATTCAAACAAACAATAAACATACATTCAATAAACATTCAATAATCAAGTCTTTGGAGGACCTCCGCAACGTGCGGAGTGTGCGATGTTCGGCCGCGCCCCGGGAGTAAATCAGGATGTCGTCTATGTAGACGACCACAAACCTATGGAGATACTCTCGGAGCACCTCGTGCATAAAGTCTTGAAATACGGAGGGGGCGTTGACCAGTCCAAAGGGCATGACCAGGTATTCATAATGGTCTGTAGGTGTCACGAATGCGGTTTTCCACTCATCCCCCTCACGTATCGTCCCCCGCACGAGGTTATATGTGCTGCGGAGGTCCAACTTCGTGAAGATTGTCGCTCCTCTGAGTTGTCCCAAGGCTGCTGGAACGAGGGAAAGAGGATACCGGAACCTTGTGACCTTGTTTAATGCTCTGTAATCAATGCAGGGCCGCAAGCCTCCATCCTTCTTAGCCACAAAGGAAAAACTGGAAGCAGCAGGGGACGTAGAAGGGTGGATGTATCCCTGATGAAGAGCCTCTTCTACGTACTCCTCCATGGCCTTCTGCTCCGTTGATGGCACAGTCCCTTGGCCGATGTGGCGGCAACGACGACGCCCGTCGAGGGCAGAATACATCACTGAAGGCGGCGTAGCACTCTGGAATGTCTGCAGACTGTTGCTCGACGGGACTCTCAATGGAAGTGGAGTGTAGGGGTAAAAAGAGGTAAAACTAGACATGAAAGATGTGGGAAACACCCTGGGACGCAGCTATCGCCCCACTTCAGGATCTCGCCGCTTCTCAAAGAGATGACGGGGTCGTGTTGCTCTAGCCACGGGCGCCCTAACACTATACCAGCGGTGGAGTTCTCCAGAACCAGAAGGGTGATCTCCTCCAGATGACACAATCCGAGTTGGAGTTGAAGTGGTCCCACCTCATGCTGGACGTTACAGCGATTTATTGGTTTCCCACTGATGGATGGGACCTGGTAGTGAAGCGGGATGGACCTCTTCTTGAGGTTGAGCTGGCAGCAGAGGGATTCGGAGGTGAAGTTCCCAGCTGACCAAGAGTCGAGGAGGGCATGTACTGAAACAGAGAGGTGAGAGGCAGTGAGAATTACTTCAGCAGTGAGTGGTTTCGTATTGACGGAGTTGGAACGAATAACACTCACCAAAGGTTGTTGAGGGCAAATGGAACATGTAGATCTGACATGTCCCCTAGCTCCACAATACAAACAGAGACCCTGAGTCAGCCTCCTCTGTCGCTCTGCTCCAGAAAGTCGATAGTTCTCCACTTGCATAGCTCCTGGTTCGGGAAAGTTGGTATATTCTGACTGGCGGGGATGTGATGGTACTGGCTGGCCCTGTAGGTCTTCCAGACAGGGCTGCATACGACGATCAGTGTGTATTGATAGCTGAATGAACCGTTGGAATCGTCGTATGCAGCCAGATGCAATCAAACCCGGGGTTGAAGGCCTTGACGATAGGTTGTGAGAAGAGAGCGCTCATTCCATCCACTGGCTACTGCTAGAGTTCTAAACTGAAGGGCATATTCAGAAACAAACATGTCAGCTTGTGATAGATGATATAATCACTCACCCACCGATGAATCACCATCAGGAATTCCAAAGACCTTGCGGAAATGAGTGATGAAATTTGCCAATTGAGTCTGAGTTGCAACACCATCCTGTTCCCAAATGGTGTGAGCCCATTGGAGCACTCTTCCTCTCAAGAATGTTATAATAAAATCAATCTTAGCTTGTTCGGTGGTGAATTGCATCTCCAGGGCCAGTGAACACTGGAGAAGAAATCCGTTGCAATCCTCCGCAGAGTAGGGCGCCGGTTAGACCACGGGACTGGAGGCCACGGGTGGTGAAGGAGTGACTGGAAAGGATGATGCGGAAGTGGTGCCCCGTAGCGCTCGCCGGAGGGTTTCCACAATCTCCTGGAACGGATCCGGTGTGCTCATAGTAATACTGTAAGCGGTCTGGACTTCTGTTATGGAATACAGACTCACAAAGCAGTAGAATGAGCGAATAGGTTTATTAAGCACACCAAGATCGACAAACACAGGTAAGGGACTTTTCAAATTATGATAAAAGGATAAATGAATATACTGACAGTCTTTATGGTTTGCAGATGGAGAGAGGAGATCTATTTTACTCATAGATGAGACCAGACAATGTGCTGTGGTGGAGTGTGTGCTCTTCTGCAGTGGTGGTGATGAGATGATGAGCTTCAGGTGAGGGTGATTAGTACTCTGGTGACGGTGCTCGTTGTGATTGGGTGCCGACAGAGCCTGACCGATCTCTGACACTAAAATGGTGCATATCTGTAGCAAAAGAGTTAATTTCTCAAGTGAAGTCACAAGCTGTGGACACTGAATGGCTTTTCTGAGGTAAATGCTACGTGACATTGTTTACAAACTGTTTCATTGATGTCTTTCCACAGTTGAAACACTGACTGTGCGATTACATTAGATACATTTTAGTAAGTTGTGCAGTATCTTTCAACATCCCTTCAGATGTTTATTTAAGTTAATTCTGGAACTAGTATTACAGAGGAAGAGATGATTGCATTCATTCACGGTCCGTGTTGTACTTTGACATGAGTACCACTTCAAAGCGCAACAAGACGACATTTATTGTTTGAATTTCGTAATAAAATGGACATAATTTGAGGGATGAGAATTAATTTCTTATCGAAAGTAACAAGACATAAAGCTTATTGTGATTAACGGTGGTTAATGAGCTATACAACTCTTTTATTCCACGCTTTTATCCAAAGCGACTTACAAGAGGAGCAATTAGGGGTTAGGTGTCTTGCTCAAGGGCACTTTAGTCATGGTATGGAAGGTGGAGAGAGTGCTGTTCATTCACAATTCCCACCTTCAATTCCTGCCGGTGTGGGAATCGAACCAGCAACCTTCAGGTTACAAGCACGACTCCCTCACCATTAGGCCACAACTACCCTAATAGGGTATACACTGTACTCGTCAGTACACGTGTCCCAAGCCGAAAGACGCAAAAATGATCTGTATAAATATGTGTACCGTCACACCCCTAGTAGTATGTTGTTTTAGCAGTAGAGACATTAGCAGAAGAGGTAGAGAGGAGGGATTGATACAAACCAAGGTCAGTGGGATCTTTCAGTCTGTGCGACTCCCTCTCTGCAGCCCTGAATTTAGAGGTAGAGGTACAGTAGTTACTCACAAGGATGAAAGGAGACAAAAATTGTCTAAACAAGATGAAAGTGGAGAACAGAGAATCCGTAGCAATTTAGTGATGAGACCTGGGGTGCGTTTCCCAAAGCGAGGCAAGCTTCGTTGCTACCAACAGAGCTCAATGGGACTTACGACCATAGTTGACTAACGATGCTTTCGGGAAACACACCTGATTAGGGAGAGGAAGTGTGGATGAGACCAAAGAGGATAGGTGGGAGGGTGAGTGTGAGCCGAAAAGTAACCTGTGGATGAGTGTGTGTTGTGTCATGAGCCAGTTTGAGGTTACGAGTGAGGAGGTGATCTGAGTGGAGTAACCAGTGTATATTCAGTGAAGCAGTAGCACATGTAAATAAGGTCCGATTAGTTACCTGATTTCTGAGTAGCCGAAGTATACACTCACTTGAGGTCAGACTGGGCAAGGGGCGTGTGGAAGTCAGCAGCCTGGATGTTGAAGTCTCCAAGAACTACCAGAGGAGGAACGTCCTCAGGGAAGGATGAGGGTAACACATCCAACTCCTCCAAGAAAAAACACAAAACGGATTTTAATAGGACTTGAATGCGATTCAAATGAGATATTGTCACACAGAGATAGTAAAGGATTAAAGCAGTGCTATGCTTTATTACTATTTCTCTAATGTGAATAGCAAAACATCAGATCAGTCTATCATGCTGTAGCTGATGCAAAATTGCAGTAACAATATTGCAACTGTATATCTTTACAGGGTCATAGGTGCATTTACTAATTAGTAGAAATGCAATTAATGCAAGCTGAGAAGGAAAAGGGCCAGATCACAGGTCATAGGCTTTGTATCTTGGATGACATTCACAGCACACCCTTAAACTCATCACTCTAGACTGTCTTAATAAGGCTGGTTAGATGCTGGATGTCAGAGGGGAATAGGATTACAAAGAGCCAAAAGAGAGAGAAGATTGCTCGGGAGAAGAAGATTGCAGTGCCCTCATCATTCCCAGCACCAAATAATTGTATGAAATCGCCAGCTAGGGAAAAATATATGTTAACCATTGATTCTGGATGTGAAGCGGATGCCTCCAGGGGTTTGTTTTATGTAATTTCACTTCTACAGCACACTCTAATTCCGATTTAATCACCAGAGTAGAAAGTGAAGTCTAGGTGATTGTACACTCACCGTTTAAGTCAGTGCCGCTGGTGAAAACACCTTTGCAGAGGAAAATGAAGCATCCAAATACACTGACTTTTTTGTTACAAACAGGGCAGTTCTTGTCTTCAGGCTGTCAACTAAAGCTTTTAGCTGATTTTCCTGCTCCGGAAACAGTCCAAACTCACACACATTCTCAGTCAGTGTTGCTCAAACAAACAGAGTCATGTTTTAATAGCAGCACACTTTTGAGGAAATCTATGCAGTAATGGCTTACTTACATACTGCATATGAGAAAAAGTAAGATAAAAAAAGTTACACACTTCACCGCTACTGCATTAAACCAACATTTAGAAGAAATAAAGGATCCATCAAGCATTGATGTATGAATATATATGCTGAACAGATTTAATATATTCACATTTAAACAAATATAAAGAGTGCATCACACATAATAAACACAGACGATGACAGGACAAACTCTCCGTGTTGACCAATAACTTAACAATTAAATATTAATAAATCTACTTAAAGATCAAAAGTACAAGTAAATCTCATAAATAATTGCACAACTGATTATACTAATGGCAATAAAGGGTGCGTTCACACTTGTCATGTTTGGTTCGATTAAAACGAACCCTGATGCGATTGTTCAGTTAGTGTGTGAACGCTGCCATCTGAACCCTGGTGTGGACCGAGACGCTAAAAAGACGGGTCTCGGTCCGCTTCCAAACGAACTCTGGTGCGGTTCGATTGATATTTGAACGCAACACGGACCAAAGACATGTAAACCAACCGAAAAACAGGACGTGATGTCATAAGATGCGCCGCTACGAGTCAGCTGATGTGACGACGCGGGAAGATCGGAGTATCCAAAATGAGTCGAGGGCAAACGTGGAGCAACGAGGAGGTGAAGTTTCTGTTTCTGTGTACAACGGAGGAAATCCTGCTGCTGTTTTGAATGTTTTGAACATTTTATGAGCTCTTCGTGAGTTCTCAGCTGGTAAAAATAAAGCACATGTACACGCATAAAATGATGCCGTTTAATCCAGAACACAGCATTGTTTTGAATGTACGGTAAGCGAGCTCAGTCGCCAAATATACGTCATAAAAGAAGACCGATCAGGTCGTGACCGTATCCCTACGCCTTTGGTTTGGTAACTTCAGGTTCGCTGTTAAAAATGCCAGTGTGAACGCTAAGAGGACCAGGACTATATGATTTGTTTTTGTTTTTTGGTCCGGACCAAAACCAACCGAACTACAAGTGTGAACGCACCCCAAGTTAATGTCCTACTGTAGGTTTAGCAAACAAAAGGAATACAGCCACATCTACAGCCTTGATTTCACTTGAACCTGTGTATACATCCAACCATATCACTCTAGAAACTGAATATTAATGCATTAAAGACTACTGAGAACTATCAGAGCAACAGCCAAAATCCATCCAGAACATCCTAGGAACAATTCAGCAATTCGATAAAAACAACAAAACACTGGGAACACCTTAGCAGTTGCATAACTAGATCCTGGAAAGCACTCCAAAGAATCCATGACATTTGCTTCTGAAAACCTAAAAATAACGGTGATTTTCAGTTTGGCTTGTACCCAAATTCTTGTTGTTTTGTAAGTGTCAGGCCTGGCTACTACTGTTTGCCATAAAATGTCTGTTAGGAACTGTCAGGGTTTTGTTCATTTACTTTTCATTATCATGGACTTTTAGTTTGTTTTGTTTCATATCCTGCTGTCTTTGTTCTAGTTTCCCCAACTCATCTGATCAACGCACCTGTTAGTCTTTTAGTTCATTATCAGTGTATAGTTAAGTTCCTTGTTTGAGTACTGTGCACACTTCCTCCTGGACTACCCTGTGTTTATTCTTGTATTAAAACCTTTACGTTGGAAATCTCTTTGGAACCTCTAGACAGAACAACTGACCACTGTGTCCTTTCTGCAGACGTACCAGACGATCTGCTTAGGGGAACTGAGCGAAGTCGTGCCCGGGAGAACGCCATGTGACGTGCTTATGGAGGAAGTATGATTCACAACCGAGCATTCGTGTCATTGGGTCATTCAAGGGCCAATACAGTGGTGGCTCATCGTCATTTTTGGTTGACCCCGCCAAACCTGCCCGAATGAGATTGGAACGCTTTCCTTGGCTCTTTTTTGTGAAGGTCTTGACGCGTTTCAGGCACAGGTTGAGCATTGTAATGGGGTTCAATGCACACCAGTGGCTGGACAACTATGGTTTAGGCCAGGGGTTTTCAACCTGCACCAGCACCCGTTAATTCAGAAGTGAAACAGTGAAATTCTCAAGTTAAATAGCTGAAATGTGAGATTTTACTAGCAAATCTTTTAGTCATCCACTAGAGGGGGCAATTTGACTATTCTCGCAGCTAATCGTTGGCTTTGGTTACAGCAGGTTTGGCGTAACTGGATTTGAGCAAAAACAAAATGGACCGATGGCTTGTAAAAATCAAGAATACCAGAGATGATAAAAATGAAGGTTAAACTGAGCGAAAAACAAGCCTAGCCGTCACTCTAAAGTCCGTAAGCTGTTGATATTTTTAATATTTCAGTTTTTAACTAATACTCTGTCTACACCAGACGCAAGCGGCGAGATGCAACACACAAAACCTCCGAAAGTATGCCTCGTTCCGTTTCTGACGTACTTCAAAACTTTAAAGAACAAATTGATCTGCAGTGGTCACTTCGTTTCGTCCAGTTGTTGCACCAAGGCGGTCGCGTCCGGTGTAGAAATGGGTTTCTATATTACACGCATTTTATGTTGTGTTTTGACGACAACAATCATCTTATCTGGTGCCATTATCATCCCTGTCACATTTTTCATTTTTCTAGAGTTATTTTTCCTGAATATTCTATTTCGGTGCAGGCAGGAAGCAGCAAAGTACAATTCATTTTCAATGAGAAGGCTGAACGAAAAGGAAAGTGAGTGCAATCCCATGAAAGTGTCCAGAATATCACCTCATATCACGTAGACGCAACACACATATTGTGCATGACAGGATCCACCACCACTCACAGCAAAGAGTTGCAATTCATTTACATAGCCTTATTTATTTATTTTATAGGATTCATATATTGTGACTGTAAAACGAGCATATTTTAGTACTAACAAGAAGTAGTATTTGTCATAACCGGTTTTGTTAATTTCTTTTCCTATGTTCCCCAGTTCTGTTTCTAGTCACATGTTCCTTGTTTTGAGTTCTAGTCCTGTCATCTGTCATGTGTTCTTTGTTTTCCTTTCCCATGTGCCAGTCCTTCATTAGTTCATTTAAGTCAGCTGAGTCTCGTTTGTAATCATGTCCGTCACCTGTGTCCCGCTTGTTATCCTCCTGTGTTTCAGTGTATATATTCCCTCTGTGTCAGTCCAGTCCTTGTCAGTTGTTAACGTTTCATGCGTGGTGTTTGATGTATCTGCCTGTATCCTGTTGTTCATTAAATCAAGTTCATATCAAGAGAGCTACGAGTGTTTGTTCCTGTCCTACCACGGTGTGACAGTCTTTTTGTAAGATAATTGACAAATGTGACAATAATTTATTTAGGTATAAACACAATTTAATGAAGTAATTAGCCAGTGGTAATAAAAATAATTATGTTTTCCCTTTGAATTAAGTTGATTTTTCTAACCTCGTTTACTTTAACAATTGCCGTGCAAAAGCCTCTGATTTTCACACATGATTTTGAGTACAATGCAACAAGAAATGTCTCATATTACCTTTTTATTTATTTCTACAGCCAGTTATTCTACTTTGAAATGCGCATCCCATTTCGGAATGTCTGTTTTTGTTTTGGACTGTGTGATCCCGCCCGGTGCCAATTTACCCAATAGTACTTCGACACCTGCCAGTTGGCAGAAAACACCGCGTTTTGCAGTGATTGCTGGCAGCAAATAAACTGGGTCCTAAAAACATTGCAAACGTTTACATAAGCCGATAAACTTGTCGCTTTCCTTTGTCAATTGCGGTCTTTTCTGTTTCTGTGTCCTCAATTTGGCAACCCGTGTGCACGTCCAGTCTGAGTAAGAGGGGAAACAACCCTCTCCAGTTTTTTAAATGTGGATTGCAGTACCCATTTCAACCACTAGCTGTCAAAATTACACACTGCACCTTTAAAACAAGACATGGCTGCCATAAAATATTGACTGTGCACAATGTAACTATTACGGCATAACATTTGGACATGGTTCTGCAAAGTTTTATAGCAGCCCTTAAAGTGAATCGTCAGACCCTGTTTTGTGGATCCAGTATCAGCGTCATTTTATCCTTCCTCTACAGTGCAGTGAACGGACATTTTGAAGGGCAGAGCATCATTACACAATACCTTTTCTCTACAGATTGTCATGTTATGATTGTCATTAACTATCCCTGCATCAAATTTACGATTAAAATACAGATTGCTCGTCACACTTTATTTCAGATGAATTTTATAACGGACTTTGTAATTGCCAATTACAAAAATGTCTTTGAAGCACTTTAAACTATTTACAACTATTTATATAGATCTGTGTCTGTTCAATTCCAAGCAAAGTTGTCTTGGAAAATCTTGATATCTTTGTCTGTCTTGGTTGGGTCGTGCTTCTCAATGGCCAGAAGCAGCAGATCAGAAAGTTGTTGACCGCACAAATTTCTGAGTTTAATCTTCATCAGTTTCAGCTTTGCGAAAAATCATTTAGCAGCAGCTGTTTGCACCGGGAGTGTTTCAGCAACTTAAAAATATTTTAAACACAAGATGAGCATCAAACTCTTTGAATAAAATTGGATAATGCATTTTTTTATTATTATTATTATAGCATTGACCCTTCGCAAAGACCCGCCCCTTTAGTTACTGTCCGATCAGGCCAGGTAAAGACTAGAAGGGACACAGCGACGGCCACTGGGCATGTGCACATCATCACTGCGCCACTTCATATTTATATATTTAATTTAACTACTGTATTTGCAGTATTGTAAGGGTTTAGGGTTGATGTTAAAACACAATTTGATAAGTAGCACATTTAATTTACTGTTATTTATCCTTTTTTCCCGTAGCTGTATCCTTCTAGACATGTTCTCACGAAGTGAAAAATACATCCTGGAGCAAAGAGGACACTGACAACGTATGAAACAGTTTCATATTTAAAATATTGTGATGTTTTAAAGCAGTTTAATCAGTAAATAGCGTCTAGTGTGTGTTTAATGTGTGGTGACAGATCGCTGTAGCTCCTCGAGAAGCGATCATCTCTTCATACTAGTTCATTTATAGCATCAAATAAACATGAATGAACATCAGAAGGAATGTTGTTTCAAGACGTGATTCAAGTTCACCAACGTTCATCTACTAACTCCCCTGACCGCTTTGATGACAAAATGGCGGATTCGGGGTTATGATTGGTCAGATCGCCTGTCAATCAAACTCAGTTTACCAATTGTTAATTATAATCTGTATTGATTTGTTCTGAAAATGGTTAAAATTCACAGAAGCCTCATCTCAATAATTGTATTGCATAATTGGTTTAAATCTATTTTTATATCAACTTCTAAGAATAACTTTACATTTCTAAAACAACATGTGATCATCAATGAAAATGATGACATGGTTACTATTCAGGTATTATTCTTTCATTTAGATTTTCTTTGTTTAGTTCATCTTTATTTGATTTATTTACGTTTTTGACAACTATTGACATGTTTTAGTGAACTATTGTGGTGGTTTGATAATGTAATCAAACACTATGGATACCAAAGGACTCAAATATTGTGTCATCACCCCAGTTTATTAACCAATTATCATTAAAAGGACTATTCGGTGTAATTAAAAAAAAAAAAATCAAATTCTTGGCCTTCCTTTGATACAACACATTGAGAAACACACTGGAACAGTCATTATTTTATGAGCTTGGCTCAGCGTCAGGTACGAGACCTCAGAACTGAATGAGCGAAAGAGAACTAAACCTCTCCTGCTTGTTTGCCATCCTCCTCCTCAACCTTCCTAAGTAATGTGAAATTAAAGGCTTCTTCACAGTCTATAATTAGTCGACCCTGACACTAATTAGAAATGCTCTGTATGGTGCCACTTCATATTAAACTGAATGGGATATTCTCTTTCATTTTCTGCTTCTGAACATTAGACCATATCGTAGGCTGAACGGCACCGGGGCAGAGAGAGAAACACCACGCACAAGCCTCCACAACAAGAGAAAAAATAGAGCGCTTATATACCTGACCAAACAGCATGAGGCCAGATACATCAACGCTACAGCTGAATATTTGGAGTTGCAACCTCGCGGTGAATATGGATCTTTCTACTTTGGAATTTATACAGGTGCAGTGTTGGGCCATGCAATACAGAGAAACACCTTTTTTTTTAGCTTGCTTCAACTGAAAAGAAACCCAGCTGTATTTAAAATACCTCAAAAGTTTGAGGTCGGTAAGACTTTTTAATATTTTTTTACATAAGTTTCTTCTGCTCACCAAGGCTGCATTGACTTGACCAACAATGCAGTAAAATCAAAAATATTGTGAAATCCTGTGTCTATGTATATTACTGTTCAGTTTTAATGGTTTTTATTGATTTTAACTATAATTTATTTTATTTTATCCATGTGTATGTATATATATATATATATATAAAGACAAACATTCAGCCATTACCACAGTAAGTAAAAATCAAAATACCATTAAAAGAAAATAAATATAAACTAAAATAAAAACAATTTTATATATATATATATATATATATATATATATATATTATTCTTTTTATTTTATATTTATTTATTTATATATATATATTTATTTATTATATCTATATATATACATATATATATATATATTATTCTTTTTATTTTATTTTATATTTATTTATTTATATATATATATATATATATATATATATATATATATGTATATGTATATTATTCTTTTTATTTTATTTTATTTTTATTTATTTATTTATATATATATATATATATATATATATATATATATATATGTTATTTATATATATATATATATATATATATATGTATATTATTCTTTTTATTTTATTTTATATTTATTTTCTTTTAATGGTATTTTGATTTTTACTTACTGTGGTAATGGCTGAATGTTTGTCTTTATCATTTTGTATGTTAAAAGCTAACAAAACAACAATAAAAACTTGATAAAAAATATATATATATATATATATTATTCTTTTTATTTTATTTTATATTTATTTATTTATATATATTTATTTATTTTTATTTATTTTTATATATATATATATATATATTTATTTATTATATATATATATATATATATATATATACATTATTCTTTTTATTTTATTTTATATTTATTTATTTATTTATATATTTATATTTATTCATTTATATATATATATATATATATATATATATATATATATATATATATATATATATATATATATATGTATATGTATATTATTATTTTTATTTTATTTTATATTTATTTTCTTTTAATGGTATTTTGATTTTTCCTTACTGTGGTAATGGCTGAATGTTTGTCTTTAACATTTTGTATGTTAAAAGATAACAAAACAACAATAAAAATTTGATAAAAACATAAAATAAAATAAAATATTGTGAAATGTTATTACGATAAAAAAATTCATGTTTTCTATGTGAATAATGTCATTTATTCTCCCAGTGATCAAATCTGAATGGTTTACCTCTCGCTCGTCAAGCAAGCATTCTTCAGCTTCCATTTCCCATCGCTGATGTGTGAGTTAATGACTGTTTAGAGGTGAAAAAAAGCCTAAATTTCATTAAAAATATCTGGATTTGTGTCCCAAAGATGAACAAAAGTTTTTGGAACGACATGAGGGTGAGTAATTAATCATTTTCATTTTTGGGGCGAACTAACTGATCCAAGCATTCGGTAAGTTAGGTCAGATGTGTTTACAATAATTATAAAAATGCTATATTGAAAAATTAAACTAACAACCAGCACAGTATGTCCTGACAGCCTGTCAACATAATTATGAGCACCGGACCTGAATTTACAAATACTGCTATGCTATACTCATGAATATTAATTTGTTCACGTGAACAGGCGGTCTGGTAAGCTTTCTTAGCAAAGTCAGCATGACCTAATTAATATTCATGCCATGACGTCACAACCAGCCAGTTGTTCCCCTCCCAACTTGAAGAATAGCCTGAAGGCAAGCTGGTTAGAGGCCTTTTTGATGTTATGTTTTATTTAGAATATATGTTGCCATGAAAGCATTGCGGAGTAATGCACTGCTTCCTTCAGAGAAATGTCACAAATAACACGCTAAAAAGCTTTATTAACTAAAGGTTGACAGGTAGATCTGAAAGTAATGGTTTCAGCTGAGAGTAATGGTTACAGAAAAAGGCGAAGGTGGGGAAAATGTTTCTTCTCCTTCACAAATTCTTCAGGGAACATGATCTTTACTGAGGATTTTATGCATTCAAGAGCATTCAGCATCCTAATTAATAGAACAGCTCTGAATTTTGACAGCGAAGCTCTTTACAGTACATCATGTTGTTGATAAGCCGTCTGGGCTCTCAGGTTTTCAAGTTTTTACCGTGCTTATTTATTAAACATACAGCTGTGAAGTTAAAGTCTACATAAAATAACATTCGTGACCCATTTTACTCACATGGCTTGGTTTTATCAGTTGGGAATTAAAGGGATTCTGAAACGAAATCGTATGTAACGGGGTTCTATGAGAACGGGAAGAAGGAGGCGGGAACCGGCAAACATTCAACATACTTTAATAATAAAATAAACAAACAATAAAACGAAAGTAAAACGGCGCCCACACAAATATAATAAAACACAACATAAAGTCCAGGCCTGGTCCTCTCTCGTCCTTCACTGTCGTCGCTCCTCTTCCGGAGCTCCTCCATGAGAGACACGAGACCGGTGTAGCGCGCAGATGGCGCTCATTATCACTCGCGTCACCGGCCTCGCGCCGTTCCCTCACGGCTCTCTCCCGCCCTGCTCGTCACATCGTACAACACTGGAATGAAAGGAGATAGACATAGGTAACTTTAAGTTATAAAAAGTCCAGGTTTTATTTTTTTATACATCTTATGACATGGAATATTACAGACAAGTGTAGCGAGACAAACCGTCAAACACAGACATGCAGAATGATAATTGAACTCCCAATGCTCTCCAATCTGATTGCTTGACCAATCAGATATCACAAATGTGATGCATTCTCAATAAAAATCGGATCAGATGAGGGAGGCGATTCGAGCGAAAGGCGCTGATCCTGAGATGAGGTGAGGTGAGGTAAGCTGGTTTGGAAGAATAGAAATAAGAGCCACAAGATATTTAGCCAGAAGACAAAAGTGGCTGAGTGGAGAAGAAGCCTGCAGAGATGCGATTAAAAGTCTATTGATCTGGCCCTACAATTGCTTTCTCCCACATTATATGAAGCCATGTTTGATCAGCTCTGCAGTGTGACGGGCTCAGAGGGCGACTTTGGACTGAATTTGCTACCTTTGCATGTTTGAGAGTGCTGCATTTTTTCCCCTTGAAACTGCTTTTAGCTTCAGGACTCATTGCAGTGCATGTGTGGTGAATATGGGTCAAATTATGGGTGCGAATGCGAAAACCGATAAAACTGTGTTTTATTTTATATAACAGTCATGGTGCACTCTCTTTTTAAGTACACTTAAGTGGACTTTCCTTTCATTAATATTATATTATCTGTAAGTAGTTTTTTTTTAAAATATAGTTTTAACATTTGAAGTACACGACAGGTGAACAAATGTATGTTTAGGACGTTAATTAAGTTGATAATGTCATGTGAATGTCACGGCAGTGCTCCGTTCACAACCTTGTCTTGTTTAAGAGCAAAAAACAAGGAAAAAAGTGTCACTTTACAAGTATGAATAAAAGATGATTTTACTTTTTCCATGTATTTTTCTTAATTTATAACACTTTACAGTAAGGTTCATTAGTTCACATAATGAACTGCACTTATTAATCTTGGTTAATGTTAATTTCAACATTTACTAATACATTATTAAAATCTTGTTAAGGTTAGTTAACGCACTGTGAACTAACATGAACAACGGTAAATGAAGATTAATAAATACGGTAACAGATGTGTTGCTCATGGTAGTTAATACAATGTTTAACTAATGAACCTTATTGTAAAGTGTTATATTTTGTTTAAGTAATTGATATCTTTAGCTTTCTATAAAGGTATAATCTCAGGTTGGATCCTAAATAAAAAAGTAAAATTTAAAAAAAAAAAAAATTGTCCCATTTTACAAATATTCATCCAACACTGAAAAAAATATTTCAGTCTAAACATAAGTTTTATGTAATTTAATTACATAGCAATTTTCCATCCATTTGGATGACATAGTTTTAACATAAACAAACTAATAAACTTAATGTGATTCATATTTGTCAGTCAAATGTAAATAAAATAGGTAAGATTTATGTAATAGTTCACAGGTTAATGAACACTGTTTAGTGGTCATGTGTGTGCGCACACTACTGAGTTAAAGTACCGTTGAAGCAGTGTCAGAGTTAATGAGATCATTAAGAGATGATTGAGCATTAATGATGAACACCTGCTGTTAACAAGCAGAATCACTGAAGGACAGAGAAACAAGAACTACAAATGAAATCAACTGAAGATAAAAGACATTTAATCTCTCACTATTCATTACATAAATCTTAAGTTTAGACAGAAGTATTTTTTTGAGTGTATCTTAAAGCTGAAGTGGAACTGTGACGTCCTCAGTGTGACCGTACACATATAAACATATTCATTTGCAGACGGCAAAACTTATAAAAACTTATAAAAATATTTCTAGAGCTGTAAAATATTATGTCGTGTATAAATGTCATGGATGCTCAGCACTGACCTTTGAGGCAATACGTGTTAAAAGTGAAAACTGAAGAACTAAGCGAACCCTGAACATCGCCGGAGTTCAGACTGACCCTGAAACACACGGATGCGGGAGATCTCTGGATTGAAATTCACTTCACATCTTCTTCTCACTTCTCCTCCAAACAGATATTGTATAGGCAGGGCGAGCACAAATTGCTTCACTTTGCTCGCCCTAAAACATTTATGACAGTGGAATCAGTCATTTAGAGCGCAAAATTGTTTTGAACTGATTTGTATTTTCAGTGCCACGATGAATAGGCGGATTGGCACGGACAGCAGTTTGCATCATAATGCGCGATCATTTGAGCCGAAGACAAAAGGCGACCCTTCTCCTCCTCAGAGGAGCAGATTATGAGATATGGATTTCAATAAAGTTCTCTTTAATCTTTTGGTTATCAGCGGGCATTATCTGGAGATCTGAGTGTGTGTTTTGAATAGTGTTCTTCTGTGAAACTGAACCGCGGAGGAGTGTGACATCAGAGAGACATTTTCTCAGAGCATTCAGAGTATATCCAAGCGATCGCTTTTTTAAGCATAAAGTGCACTGAGTTATGAAAAATGTCCCATTTATATACAAAGGGTTGGGGAGTAACTTAGTTACGTATTTAAAATACAAATATTTCATTACAGTTACATTTTAAATGGGTGGTAATCAGATTACAGTTACATCTGAAAAGTGTTTTAGATTACCAAAGTGATTACTTTGAGTTTTAATGTCATTTAAACAGCGATTGGTGATTCTCTGACTCTGACCGTCTGAAAAAGCGGAGTTAAGTTTCATCAACATTTTAATAAAAATCATAAAAATGTTGTTATTTTTATTTAATTCTGTCCTGAACAAGACAAAATGACTGAATTTATAAAAAAAATTGCCGAACTGTCAACTGAACTGTCCTGTCATGACCTGATGATCCACGACTGTTTTCATGTTTTGTGAGTCATTTTATAATTCACTCGTCACTGCAACTTTTTCTCACTATTTGTTTTTTTCCCTCACAATTGTGAGTTTGCATTTCACAATTCTGACTTCTTTTTCTCAGAATTGCGAGATTTAAACTCACAATTGCAAGTTTTAAAGTCAGAACTGGGAGAAATAAACTTGCAATACTGACTTTTTTCTTGCAATTGTGAATTTAGTGTGAGTTTATATCTCATAATTCTGACTTTTCTCAATATTGTGAGTTTATATCTCATAATTCTGACTTTTCTCAATATTGTGAGTTTATATCTCATAATTGTGACTTTTCTCAATATTTTCAGTTTATATCTCATATTTTTGACTTTTCTCAATATTGTGAGTTTATATCTCATAATTCTGACTTTTCTCAATATTGTGAGTTTATATCTCATAATTCTGACTTTTCTCAATATTGCGAGTTTATATCTCATAATTCAGACTTTATAACTCACAATTGCAACTTTATATCATTCAATTCTGAGGGAAAAAGTCAGAATTGTGAGATAAAAACTTGCAATGACCTTTTTTGTGTTTGTTCCACACTTATTAGTATTCCAAAGTATTCTAAAGTATTTAGATTAAGTTACTAAACTTGAGTAATGTAACAAAATACGTTACAAATGACTTTTTAAAGCATGTATTTTGTAATCTGTAGTGAAATATATTTTAAAAGTAACCTACCCAACCCTGGCTGACACCTTGTATGTATAGCGGCCCATCCATTAATGATCTATGTATATGAATATCTTTCGTACAACCAACATACGCTCAATGACTAAAGAATACTCATAATACACTATGAGGGTCATGCATTCCCGCGTCAAACCATGCACTCAGTCATTTTCCAAAGCGCTGGTCCAATGTGGGTGCTGCGTAATATCATACAGCTATAAATTAAATTCGAATTAATAGTCTCCATGAGATTAATTTTTTCATTACTACTGGAGCTGCCCAGTTTGGGTTTCAAATGATTATTAAACAGCAAGCACAAACTATGCAAAAGCAGTGTCTGCGTTCACTCACTGGGTTTCATTCACTCCTTCAAGTGGACTATATTAGTGGAGTAATACAGGGACTAGTGAATGAGGGTGTAGGGGGGGATTTCAAGTCTTTTTATAGGATTGTTGTGCCCTACCTGTACCTCACACACACTTGGGAAAACCTGGATTTATGGCATGATAAGCATCATGCGCATCTCAACAGGGTTCGGGTGTTGTGCTCCTCCTCCTGCTGTGAGTCTGGACATTGGCCAGTGGGAGGCTGAAGGGCCAGGATGATTTAAGGGGAGTTGAATTCCCCATCACATTAATGTGACACTTGCCAAACACTGATATGAACTGAGGCACTGAGCTCTAATGAGAGAACCGTTTGAACAGTTCATTTGTTATTGCGCTGTCACGTTATTACACTGACAGCGGTGTCATAATGCTTCTGTAACATCATGTGGAAATACACTTTCACAGATTGTGTTTAGTTTACAAACTAGTCCGGTCCGACGTGTGTGCTCATTATAATTGATGGGAGATGGATGTTTACTGTCACTGCGAGCGATCACCTCATGTTTCCTATATGGTCCACCTAAACAACAGCTGGCTGCCGCAAAGACTCTGTGGAATAAAGTACAGGAAAAGATTAAATGTATTACTTGAAATTGTCATCCTTCAGTTCACAGTGAATTCGTATTATATTCACCCGTCACAACACTGTTTAAACCAACCACTCTCTCCCACACTCAGCTGACCCTTCGCAAAGCCCCGCCCACTTTAGTTACTGTTGCTATGCGCTCTCACGCCACACATCATGTTCTCACGCAGTGAAAAATACATCGCGGAGCAAAGAGGACACTGACAACGTATGAAACAGTTTTATATTTAATATATTGTAATATTTTAAAGCAGTTTAATCAATAAATAGCATCTAGTGTGTCTTTAATGTGTCGCTGTAGCTCCTCGTGAAGCGATCATCTCTTCATACTAGTTCATTTATAGCATCAAATAAACATGAATGAACATCAGAAGGAATGTTGTTTCAAGACGTGATTCAAGTTCACCAACGTTAATCTACTAACTCCCCTGACCGCTTTGACGGACAAAATAGTGGATTTGGGGTTATGATTGGTCAGATCACCTGTCAATCAAACTGCCGGCGAAGGGTCAGTTGTCTGATCTCGTCGTGTGAACATGTAGTTCAGGACTCATCTGTTATGCTCACCGGTGTTTCCTGATTCGTTCTTCATCTGCTCTTCGTCATTATGTCAGTTCGGTTTACCTGGAACAGAAAAAGACTTTAAGTTCGAAGCAAAGTGCTCGGTTCGTTTTTGTCGGATTTTGTTCCTGTTTGATATCACTTCTGTGGAGTTTCCAATAAAGATCTGTGAGGCTCATCTCCGTGTCTGCCCTCTTCGTGATAGAAATAAGATGAAAATTTGCAACTCTGGCTGTTTCCAAAATGTATGCATACATACCACAACACTAAATCATGTCCTCATATTTAGTAATTGCTGCTGTTGAAGTGGTTCATAAAATGATGCACTCCACTTGCGGTGACTGTCATGGCGGTCGAGCAAATCAACAATCTGTTGTTGTGTCACATGTAGTTTAAAGCATTTTTTAGGCAAGAATGTAGCTATTTAGACCTCAAATATGTGATCGTATATAATCACAGCACCTATTTTACTATTTGTTTTGAGCTCCATCAGTGCTCGTGTACCCGCCGAGAACAGCTTCATCTCCACCAGTCCTTCGGGATTTTATCGCTGACTCTTGAGATATAATTCATCTGGGGAATATCAAACGGGCAATCTTTGGCCGTAATAAACTTTTTCTTGTTCCAGAGTGAATCGATTTAGGGGAAAATTATATTTCATAACTTTATTTAAGCTGTATTTAACTTAAATCCTGTACTGGAGTGCTGCTTTTATACGTTTGACTGAATTGTTTTCTTGAGTTTATTTCCTGTTGTCTTTTATAAAGGCTGTTGCTCTTAATTTAAATATTATTTTATATAAATAATATGTCATATTTGGTATTGAGAAAGCGTCTGTTAGTGATCGTGATCAGTGGAAGTTACATTACTACACCATTAAATGGCATTAAAGACTGTTTTTATGAGTGAATCAGTAGCAAATTGAAAGGGACTGATTGTAAAAAGGAAGTTGGAGAACTTCGTTCTCGACATTTTTGAATTAGTAACAGATCTAGGGCTCAACTATTATACTGTCAACTTGAAATATGAAGTAGTAGTTCCACACAAAAGAGGGTTTTAAAGACACTCCGTTGTTATTTCTCATTTATTTACACACTCGTGTCGTCGAACTGTTGTTTAAACGCTATGATTACCTGCGGCCGTGCTGATATACAGCCGTATTGATATTGCTCACATATATATATATATATATATATATATAGTCAAGATTTCTTAGTCACAAAATAATGTGGACAAAATAAATATAGGCTATTTTACATGAAATAAGCCTTTAAATCTGACAAAATTCAACCGGTATTTCAAATGACCCTTTGGTTTGTTCAATGGGCAAGTCTTTAAACTTTTACACAAGAATATTATTTTGATCCTCGGTCCAGAGGTGTCTTTCTTTTCTTTTCGTTTCTGTGTTTTATTATGGGTCTTGATTTAGCGTCGTTATGTTGGTAGCAGGGAGTGTGAGGAAGTTACGACTGAAGTGAAAGATGCACTCAGGAGAACAGGGTAATTATTTCTAAATCAAAAATTGGCAGTACTGTTTCAAAGGTGCAAACAACGGGAAACCAGCATTTCGCTATCGACAGCCTCCAGCCAATGGACGCCGAAACATGATATTTCTGACAGCTCCACAGGTAAACTCTCGTTTCCATGAGAACAGTCCTGTGATTTCAGACGGGCAGCAGCGGTGCGTCTGCTTTCCTTTTTTCTTTGTTTCTCCTTTCTAGCACTTTTACCCCTCTCGCTTCAACGACCTGCTTAGTTCAAGACGGAGAAAGGCCAGTCTCATTTGTAGTTAGTCTCGGCTCCCTGTCTCTCAGCCCGGAGTTGATGGAGTGATTCTTACCTGCGATGCGCTTGAGAAAGCTATTGTGTGCTGCTGATGGATGGAGTTTGGAGGTGCGGTGGGGTCTTGGAGAGCTTAAATCAATCTGTTCGTTTGTGTCTCTGTTGGGCTGATCATTAGAAAGTGCAAACGGCTGAGCGGCGGCGGTATGAACTGCCCTCATGCCGAACAGTACGTTTTCATTAAAGCGCACACCGACCATCTGAATTCTGCGTTCAGAGAGCGAGAGGAAGAACACGTCATGTACATCATCAATCAATAACTCAAAAACACATTTCAAACAAATGCTATTGCTGTAAAATACTGCTAATATAATTGGATAAAGTATTTATGTGAAATAGAAATCTTTTGTAACTTCATAAAAGTCACTTTTGAGTGATTTAATGCAAGTGTTAATTTCAGTTTTGCATTAAAGGATTAAATTTAATAATTCCATTAAATGTGTAATAATATTTCATAATGTTATTTACTATATTTTTTTAAATCAAGTAAACACAGCCTTGGAGAGCAGAGGAGACTTCCTAAAAACATTAAAAAAATTATTCTCAACTGCATATTTATTGCAAATTGTACAATAAACCAAGAACGTACTGATTCAAACCATGTTTAAAATTACAAATATGTATTGCACTAATTGTTAAGACTATATGATTATATGAAATAATGATATAAATTAAGACAATTATTACTGATATTACAATTAATAATTACAAATTATAACCATTTGTAAAATATTTATTATTCCCTCAATTTTAATTTTCTTAATTTTCAACAATTATTTGTCATTTGTCTCCAGGTAGGAAAATGCTCATTATTGTGCTTAATTTAAAGAGGATGGGAATAAAAATAGGCAACAGTAAATGTATTGCATCGGTAGTGTATATGTGAGTCTATAACTATAAACCAGTTAGACTGAGATCGAACAACACTTAGATAGAACAGCAATAAAACACACACACACACACACACACACCTCCTGTCGGAGGCCTGGACAGATTGGAGTCTGGATCCGAGGTTGAGTTATTAAGATGTATCCGGTGGATGCTGCTCTGCAGGATAAGACCTTCACTGCTGAGTGCTCTTCACTTTGTGAATAATTAGGATGGGTATCCACGTCCGAGAGAGACGCCAGTGTGAGGCATTCTTGAAGTGCATTAGTGAAGTGTTCAGCACCATTCAGACGTAAACAAATGAGTCCATTCACTGCAGCAGATAGCCATAGTCCTCTTGTATTATTAATATTATGATTATTGTGGCTTGGGAAAGGACTAGTTTTGATGTCAAGCTGCACTTGCCGGAAGGAGGATGAAATGTATGCTCTGCATAACAATGCTCAGATTTGTTTCAGGTAGTTGACATAACATTTTTTTAATCAAGGTTTTAGGTTACAGTAGTGGCCAAAAAGCGACATCCGGCCTATAAACTGTCATCTTCACACTTTATTCAAATATTATTGAAAATGTGTTAAAGATTTTGCCAGTGTATAGTTGCGCTTGAAGTCGATTGTTAACTGTCGATGTCAGAATTTTCATTAATTGATGTTATGTGACTAATAGGGCTGGGTCGGTTACATTTAAAATGTATTTCACTTCAGATTACAAAATACATGCTTTAAAAAGTCATTTGTAACGTATTTCGTTACATTACTCAAGTTTAGTAACTTAATCTAAATACTTTAGAATACTTTGGAATACTAATAAGTGTGGAACAAACACAAAAAAGGTCATTGCAAGTTTTTATCTCACAATTCTGACTTTTTCTCTCAGAATTGTGTGATATAAACTCGCAATATTGAGAAAAGTCAGAATTATGAGATATAAACTCGCAATATTGAGAAAAGTCAGAATTATGAGATATAAACTCGCAATATTGAGAAAAGTCAGAATTATGAGATATAAACTCGCAATATTGAGAAAAGTCAGAATTATGAGATATAAACTCACAATATTGAGAAAAGTCAGAATTATGAGATATAAACTCACAATATTGAGAAAAGTCAGAATTATGAGATATAAACTCGCAATATTGAGAAAAGTCAGAATTATGAGATATAAACTCACAATATTGAGAAAAGTCAGAATTATGAGATATAAACTCACAATATTGAGAAAAGTCAGAATTATGAGATATAAATTTACAATATTGAGAAAAGTCAGAATTATGAGATATAAATTTACAATATTGAGAAAAGTCAGAATTATGAGATATAAACTCACAATATTGAGAAAAGTCAGAATTATGAGATATAAACTCACAATATTGAGAAAAGTCAGAATTATGAGATATAAATTTACAATATTGAGAAAAGTCAGAATTATGAGATATAAACTCACAATATTGAGAAAAGTCAAAATTATGAGATATGAACTCACACTAAATTCACAATTGCAAGACAAAAAGTCAGTATTGCAAGTTTATTTCTCCCAATTCTGACTTTATAACTTGCAATTGTGAGTTTAAATCTCGCAATTCAGAGAAAAAGAAGTCAGAATTGTGAAACACAAACTCACAATTGTGAGGGAAAAAAACAAACTGTGAGAAAAAGTTGCAGTGACGAGTGAATTATAAAATGACTCACAAAACATGAAAACAGTCGTGGATCATCAGGTCATGACAGGACAGTTCAGTTGACAGTTGGACAATTATTTTTTATGAATTCAGTCATTTTGTCTTGTTCAGGACAGAACTAAATAAAAATAACAACATTTTCCCTCTTAAAAGTATTAAAATGTTGGTGAAACTTAACTGCTCTTTTTCAGACGGTCAGAGTCAGAGAATCACCAATCGCTGTTTAAATGACATTAAAACTCAAAGTAATCACTTTGGTAATCTAAAACACTTTTCAGATGTAACTGTAATCTGATTACCACCCATTTAAAATGTAACTGTAATGAAATACAGTGACTCAAATTTTGTATTTTAAATACGTAACTAAGTTACGTATTTCGTTACTCCCCAACCCTGGAGACTAAAACGTAATTGTTTCCTCTCGCAATAAGTGATTCCAAAAATCCTGACAATGAACGTTAGTAGGTTTAAGTATATCGCAGTCACTGCTCTAGCCATTATTTTTGTTATCAAATTGCCTGAAAAAGCACCTCATGCGAGCGTATAAACTTTTTTTGTGATATATGGGAGTTTTTGTGAAATTGATTTCCATTGGTCGTATTTTCAATTCGCAATTTCCGTTTGAGGGGTAATGGAAAAGTAGCTAGTGCCAAAATAATCAAGATAGCCAATTAAATCAAAGGAGGCGGGGCTTAATGTTCCCGGAAGATGAGCGTGAATACCACATAGTGTGTGGTAAGATTTAAATAGCTAAACATTTAACATCTGAACATTGTTTTACGAAAGAACAGTTCATTGATGCGAACTACTCAACTTTATTAATGAAATGTTTACCGTCTTGAACTGAACATGCAATGCATGATTGAATGTGAAGAAGCGTTTTACACATTAGACAAACAAATAAGACTAAATATATGCACATTTTAAAAAATAATATTTTACCAATAATGTTCAAAAACGTCATATTGCGCCCACATAATTTTTTAGCCAGGCTGTGTTTAAAAACAAATATAGAGTATATAAGTTCTACATGATTTCTCACCCTTCTGACACCCTTTTTATTTTTGCGAACTAGTTTTTGACCCGATTGGAACCAGCCAGGGTAGATTCATTCTCTGGAGTCTGAAGAAAGAGTTGAAATTTCAATTCACGGCCCGTAAGAGCCACCAAAACATTCAAAGTGGGTGGAGCCACTTTCCTAAAATGGCTATAACTCGTAAACGGGATTAGATATTTTCACCAAACTTGGTACAACTATGTAAGAGCTCATTCTGTGGTCACGTGAAAAAGGACACAGCGACTGGCCACTTGGTGGCGCTATAACAGGAAAAAAACAGGAAAATGGCTATAACTACTTTACCGTTAGTCTGATTGACTTAAAAACCAGCGTGCAGCGTCTTCGTCTGAGGTGCCATGACTGTCTTTGAGGACATTGGCGTATCTCAAAAGACATGTGAATGAAGTTTGAGCACCTATCAGACAAAGTTAATGGAGGCTGATCGGAAAGGTCCTAGAGGCCTGTGAGAAATTAAAAAAAAATCGGCCACCGAGGGTAACACATAAAATATACAGTACGAATGTTCCATGTAATCTCTCATTAATTACAGCTGCATGCATGATAATAAATAATCAGCTAAATGATGTTTAGAATAGTTTTAGATGGATTATACCATGTCATATCAACCCACATGCACAAATGGTGAACACTTTAAGTCAGAGCCCCACAAAATCTGTAAATCTGTCATTTTTAAATCATAAACTTTTTATTTAATTTGCAAAGCAAGAGAAAATTAATCACATTTCCATGGAATTCCATGTATTATGAAATTAAAAAAACTGCACGATAGTTGTTTTATTAATTAAACAATAACTATGCTGGAATCTGAACAATACCTGCACTGTTTCTGTAATACAAATGCAGTTACGTTTCATTGGACACTTTCAATGAACAATGCTCATCTCCATCAGTATAATGAGGCAATTGTTACAGATATTGATCAGCGTGCAGCATTTCCTAAATGAAATAACATCAGGTCTGAATGAATTGGAAGAGGAGGAGCAGGACATAATTTAGAGCTGAAATGATGGAAACAAAGTCAGCAGATCTCTGTTGGCCGGACAGATACGTGTATTGTCTGCTGAACCGCTCTGATGGAAACACAATGCTGCGGGAACAGACCAGCACAGGTGCCATAATCACCCTGATCAGAGAACACTGCTGCAGAACTCTCGGACTTATTTACATTCAGACGGCCTTTGGCGCGAGCGGTCAGACTTATACCGACACAAGGTCACTGCAGGGAGAGCAGCGTTTCTGACTTAGAAAGGTTAGAGCAAGTTTGCAAGTACAGGTGCTGGTCATAGAATTAGAATATCATCTAAAAGTTCCCTAATTCTATTCAAAAAGTGAAACCTGTATATTATATTCATTGACTGATATATTTCAAATGTCTTTTAATTTTGAGGATCATAACTGACAACTAAGGAAAATCCCAAATTCGGACCAAACCGTGTGTCATAGAGACTTGAAACTTTGAGGGCTGGTAGTACTCACACCGTCTACAATGTCACCAAGGCTCGCCCTGATCAGCCTGACGGGGGCGCTACAGCAGCGGAAAGTACGAAAGGGCTCAAAACTCAGATTCACTCATCGTTTTGGTGAATTTTTTAAAATATTTTTTTGAAAAAGTTATGTTTGCGAACTAGTTTTGACCCGATCGGAACCAGCCAGGGTAGATTCATTCTCTGGAGTCTGAAGAAAGAGTTAAAATTTCAATTCACGACCCGTAAGAGCCACCAAAACGTTCAAAGTGGGTGGAGCCATTTTTACTAAAATGGCTATAACTCGTGAACGGGATTAGATATTTTCACCAAACTTGGTGCAACTATGTAAGAGCTCATTCTGTGGTCACGTGAAAAAGGACACGGCGACTGGCCACTTGGTGGCACTATAACAGGAAAAAAAAACATGAAAATGGCTATAACTACTTTACCGTTAGTCTGATTGACTTGAAAACCGGCGTGCAGCGTCTTCGTCTGAGGTGCCATGACTGTCTTTGAGGACATTGGCGTATCTCAAAAAACATGTCAGCCATTGGCCAATGAAGTTTGAGCACCTAAGTTAAAGTTAATGGAGGCCGATCGGAATCGGATTTGATTCACGGCCCTAGAGGCTTGTGAGAAAATCAAAAGAAATCGGCCTCCGATGGGGAGCCTTTGTGTTTTTCATGTGCGCAAACGATTGTGTAATTTGTCACATAATTCCAAGAAATTCGTATCACAATCTTTGAACTCCTCATTCTAAGCAATTTGCCTCTAGGACCGCCTCTGTCCATCGAATCGTTCATTAAATATCGGAGATTATTTCAAAAACCAACTTTGGTGAACAAGATCTATGTTTTTGGCTCAACCTTGACAACTGTTAAAAAGCTTTAAAAAACATTTATTTCCTATGGTAAATTGCCTGTATTGGCCGTAAGTGGTCTTTTCCGTGTATGATCAAGATTGGGTACAGACTTGCTAAATAAAAAACAAAAATATGTTTATGCATGTGCTTAAAAATGCTTGAACCCCATTAATTGCTACCGCTGGTCTTCCTGGGATCCACACAACACTTAAAAACATACATTATTTATAATGAAAAATACTCTCAATAACGAGTCAGAGTCCAAAAACACACTTAGCATATATTCAACATTACAACCATCTGTGAAATGTATAAAACAAGCAAAAAAAAAAACAAATGTCTAACCAACACCAGGTCTAACACTTATAACGCACCCAACTTCTGTGCATAACCTTGAACAAATCCAAGGTGTGCCTTAAAAGTTTAATTCCTGTGTTATTTTAACTGATGACAATTGTAGAGAGTTCCATGTTTTCATTGCCCTACTGTATGCTACTGAGATTATTTTTTGCTTTTGAGAGTGAAAATCTGCCTTCTGTTGCCTGTCTTGTAACTCTAAAATGCATTTTAATTGATTGTAACCATCCAATGGATTTTTAAACTGTAAAACCTTCCATGTTGTTAATAAAATTGCCCCAATCATCCGGTCTTCCACTCTCAACCAATTAAGATGGAGATGCGTGCTGTTAATATTTGTGCCATACGGACACCGGAGAGCAAGTCATGCCCCTTGTTCTGCAGCTGGAGTTTACTTACATCTTTTTTGGTAGCATTATCCCAAATGATCTGGCAATAGTCTAGCTGTGAAAGAAAGAGTACCTAAAACTGTTTTCATTATACCAGATGTCAAATATTTTCTGCATCACTTTACTATTGTCTGTGTTTATCTGTTCCCAATCCTGTCTTTTATCACATGTTCCTTGTTTTGAGTTCTTCAGTCCTGTCAATTTATGTATTTATACCCTCAGTGTCTGTCCAGTCCTTGTTCGTCGTTAAAGTTACGAGCTTGTGTTGTGCAGCTATCCGTTCTGAATCCTGTTCCTGTTTTATGAATAAAGCTTGAAGTTGTGATGTCTGCCTTCTCCGTGCTTTCCTGCATGCATCCCGGCATGTTACAACTACAGCTAATGCCTTACCCATTTTATTAACTGTATTATCAAGGGTGATACCCAATAACTTTACTTGCATAAGTGTTTTATAAGTGCTCTGGTTCAGACCGTGCTGATTTGAAGCAAATTCTATACTCTGTTTTAGATGCATTAAGTATCAGAGCGTTCAAACGGCAGTCAGCTCAGCAGATGTTGGTGCAGATGTACGTACCGTAAGATCGTCTGCATACATTTTTAATTATAGCACCTTTTAGAGTGAGAGGTACATCATTTGTAAAAAGACAGCTCCCTTAAGGAACTCCACAATCCACTGACACTCTGTCTGAAATCTTCCATTAAAAACACTCTCTGCGATCTATTTACCAAACAACTTTCCATCCAAGCAACAGCTGATAGTCTAAATCCATAACAGCTCCTCCAGAAGAAGCTTGATCAATAAGATTAAAACATTTAAAATATTTCTAATTGAAATAAAGCTGAACTAAAAATAAATTAAATAATAAAATCGGAAATTAGAAATGCTACCTACAGGACAACTGAAATAAGTTTAAGCGGACGCACTACAATTATTAACTGGAAATGCATAAAAACTAACTAAAACTAAAACTGAAATAAAAATCATCTAAATAGCTATATATACATGAGAAAATGACTAAAATTAACACGATTCAATAATAAAACTGATAGACACTGTCTGGTTGTTGTTCTGTTGCAGGACAGTAGATGTGATTTAATGCAGGACACGTGGGAGAGATAAATTTACTGCTATTAAGCTATGTAAATATTGATTTACATTATTGGAAAGTCTGTTTGCAGTGGCGTTGGATGATAACACGCTTTAAATCACCGGTTAGCTTTGTTATATGTGACTGGCACTAAATTTGCCCAGGATCGAGTGATACAGTGTAATTTACGCCACAGGACCTCATATAATGAACTGAATATAACAAAATAGCAGGTGAAATCACATCCCTGCTGAAAAACTCCAGCCCTGCTGGTCATCAGCGTCGGGAATGTTTTGGATGAGGATTCGTGGGATGGAGTGCACCAGCTCAGTTTTGCTTGAGAACAGCATCCACTTGCTAAACCGACATGGCATTCATGAATCCAGGATTTTTTCAGCAGGGATTTTATGTGAAAATAAACACTATAAAACTTTGACTACACAAACATGCATTTTTCCAGATTCAGATCTTGTATTTTTGTTGGATCTGCACAAATATTTATATACCATGGTATTGTAGGGCTGAAAATATCCAAAGATATTTTAAAATGAACAAAGACATTTGCTTTGCTGTCTCAGCCCCCTCTCTCTTCCTACAAGGGCCGTTTGGAAGACACAAAGGTGCTGATAGTGAAGATATGTAGGCCAAGATGTGCGTCCATCGGGGGTCTATGAATTCAGTACAGTGGGGGGAAGTTTTACTTCTGATTGGTCAGTTTGAATGTCTCACATTTGGGTTGCAGTCACATGGTCAAGGAAGGGATAAAAGCTCTTTTACTTGGGCACTCCGTGTGTAATGAGATGACAGCAGGATAAGATCCAAATGCAGCTTTATTAAGATCAGAGCGGTCAAACAGGCAATGGTCAATGAACAGCAAACAGGAAGAGTAGGCAGAGTCGTAAACAGGCAAAGTGGATCGAGACAGGCAGCAAGACAACAACAGTCCAATAATACAGGCAGTAAATCCAAAGGGCAGGCAGAGAACAATCAGAAAACTAGGGATGGAACGTTTCGACACAGTGTCGAGATCCTGAAGCGTAGATGTTTCGAAACACTGCTCCGAACTGTGACTCAAAACACCCATGTCACGTGACTATGGCTAAACGAAGCTTCCGCGCGTTTCGACAGGAGGCGTGCTCGCCGAGTCTGCGTTTGATTGACAGGGGCGGGAACAAACCACACAATCGCACATCCGTCTCAACTCCCACAAAGTTTAAAAGAGGAGTTAATGCACCTTCACCTCGTGGGTTTTTGTGAGAGGAGAAAGATTTTGAGATAGCGTTTACGATATAGTGACATTTATAGTACGATTTGATTGGTTGGTTGGTTGTGGATTGATTTGTTTTATTAATTTTCATTTTTCATGACCAAAATAACCTAGTTATTATTATTATTATATATTATAGTTATATAGTGAGGATGTTAAAAACTCACCACATTAACAAAGACACAACATTTTTATTTTTTTAAATGGCTTGTCGTCATAGTTGTTTCAGATATCAAGTGGAATTGACCACTAGGTGTCACCGTGGAGACGGTGTCGGTATAGTTTCGAAGCCTCCACACAATACGGCACATTTGCTTCAACTGTTTCAGTGTTTCATGAAGCCTCGCTCTGCCCACCACTGGAAAACAGGCCGGATCAAAAACAGCGAAAACAAACACCGGAATAAACGCTCAGAACTGATTACCAAAAGCAGATCAAGACCTCGCAGTGTTTGTGTGTGAGAGTGGTGCTTAAATAGTCCAGATAATGTGCTGCAGCGGGTGTAGCAATCAGTGCCAAGGTACAGGGCTTATGGGAAATGTAGTCTGCCTGAAATGAGTGAGTGGGTGTGTAGTGCATTGTGGGAAGTGAAGTCCGGGAGTGAATGTGCAAGTGTGTGTGTGTGTGTGTGTGTGTGTGTGTGTGAGTCCAAGTTGAAGTGCCCTCTAGTGGTTCTCACGGGCATTTCAGCTGACGATCGTTACACTCTCTCTCTCTCTCTCTCTCTCTGTGTCTTTCTCTTTCACTCTCTCTCTAACTATTTCTCAGGTAACTTTTTACATACATTCTGGGTACGATTAATGGCATAAGTTTTCATACATCTATTTTGTAACCATTTTAAGTGTAACCATAAACCAATATATTGTCATTAAACTCTTTCACTACAAATAATGTGCTAACTAGTTTGATTTTATGTTAACTTTGATGTGCTACAGCATTGGGGGGTAACGAAATACAAGTAACTTAGTTATGTATTTAAAATACAAAATTTGAGTCACTGTATTTCATTACAGTTACATCCACAGGTGGTAATCAGATTACAGTTACATCTGAAAAGTGTTTTAGATTACCAAAGTGATTACTTTGAGTTTTAATGTCATTTAAACAGCGATTGGTGATTCTCTGACTCTGACCGTCTGAAAAAGAGTTAAGTTTCATGTTTTCCACTGTTTTCATGTTTTGTGAGTCATTGTATAATTCACTCGTCACTGCAACTTTTTCTCACAATTTGTTTTTTTCCCTCACAATTGTGAGTTTGTATTTCACAATTCTGACTTCTTTTTCTCAGAATTGCGAGATTTAAACTCACAATTGCAAGTTATAAAGCCAGAATTTTTCTTTCTTGCAATTGTGAATTTAGTATGTGAGTTTATATCTCATAATTCTGACTTTTCTCAATATTGCGAGTTTATATCTCATAATTCTGACTTTTCTCAATATTGCGAGTTTATATCTCATAATTCTGACTTTTCTCAATATTGCGAGTTTATATCTCATAATTCTGACTTTATAACTCAAAATTGCAACTTTATATCACGCAATTCTGAGGGAAAAAGTCAGAATTGTGAGATAAAAACTTGCAATGACCTTTTTTGTGTTTGTTCCACACTTATTAGTATTCCAAAGTATCCTAAAGTATTTAGATTAAGTTACTAAACTTGAGTAATGTAACGAAATACGTTACAAATGACTTTTTAAAGCATGTATTTTGTAATCTGTAGTGAAATACATTTTAAAAGTAACCTACCCAGCCCTGTCTACTTATTGCATTATGATATTGTCACATTATAGCAACACTCTCCGCATATTTCCGTCGTTGGTATAAGTAGCAGTAGGTGGAAATAGACAAGAAATGTACACTTTTCTACCATCTTGCTGATAACGTTTCTTTAGTCATTCGGCAACCCTGCAGCCCGAACCCCTGTAGGCGATCCACCCTCACAGTATTTACATAGTGCTCCAAGGTAATTGGAGGAATTTCCATCATGCTTTGCTGCTTTTCCGTTGCACCTGTGTGGGATATCATTTACAGCCCGTTTTTAAACAGTTCTCTGAAATATGTGAATGAGATCTGTCAGTCGTGTCCGTCTGTGGTCAAATATAATAATGAATTGACTTCCTATAGCGGTGCTGGTTCATGTCTCTTGTGCTCTACACACATTCCCATCTTATATTAACAGCAACAAGCAAGCGATGAACAATAAGAGGAATAAATTGAAAACATTAATTGAGGTGCCAGTTGTGGGTGGCTGATCATCTACACAAACAGTTCTCTCGTGGATAACCTTTGACTACACCGTCGCTTTTCCGGAGAGCTAAATAACTGCTGGGCTGTGTTACTACAGGTCTGGATGGGGATTTATTTAACACTACACTAAATGACTTTGCCCATGGTTAAGTCAGGGGGCAGCTTCTGTGCTGTTTAAATCAGGTTAGTGTTACGCACTGCTGTATCCACAATGACACCATTCAGGAAGGGTCTTCGGAGATATGAACCTCTTTCAACAGCCTTGCCTTGGGCATTTCAGCACTGCATTCATGGAAAATACGGAGCACGATTTGGTGGAAATATAACGGACATCATGCATTACTAAAGTCCTGTCAGGATGAACTATGACTATTTATCTAACCAGTTTATTTGATGCAAGCCTTGAAAAACACTAAACCCCATGTCATTTTCCTGTATATTTACATCATTACGAGCACAATCAGTATCACTTGGTGAAACTAGGAATATAAATATGGCAATCATTCAGCATCATGACATATCCAATGCCTTAACCAACATTGCCACAAGAAATTACAGCAATAAATCCCATAGAGTAATAGCAAACATTTTAGCTTATTATTATTTAAGCGCAAATCTAAAAAATACACTACTTTTCAAAGGTTTAAGGTCAGTAAGATTATTTTTATGCATTAAATTGACAGTAAAGCTATTTATAATGTTACAAAATATTTATAGTTCATAAAAATGCAGCTATTTTGACATTTCTATGCCTCAAAGTATCCAAAAAATGTGTTTTCAACATTTAATAAGAAACGTAAACAAAACATAGGCTACTATTAAGAATATTCATATCAATATGCTTTATCAAATACAAATCGTGTTTAGTATTATTCACAGACAGATGTTTAGGCTTTATTATCTTTTCGTCACTCGGGTCGTGTGAATAAATCTGAACTTACAAAAGCATCAGTTTATCAAGGATTGATTCCTGCTGCCTTTCTATTTCCGCATTTGCCTTTATACCGGATATTGTAGTCCACTGACTAATAATACACTGTGTAAAGCAAGCGCGTGGGCTCTTTACAAAACTACAGTTCCCATAATGCACCGGAAACCTGCCGCATGTACGCCGACTCGCCTGACGCGGTTTTGACGGGTCCAGCTGAGAGAGTCCACTTTACCTGAACTTCTTCACGCCTGTGAATACTTTAATCTGTCAGTGGTCAGTCATATTCACTTTTATATCTCCTAACAATGATTTTTGGCGTGCTGAGGCTTTTTAATACATGAACAAGAGACGTTAGCTGTGTTGTAACGTGCTGTCAGATGTGTTTCAGTTAGAATTGACCGAAATAACACACACTGTTTAGTTTATACACCCTGAAACGTGAGGAGAAATCGTGTTTAATGAGTTATTTTCATAATGAAGTTGTTGTAATTACTGTGTTGCCACCTTTTAGATAAACAAACACTCACTGAGGCATCTTATAAGGATGTAGTTATTAAAATATCACGTAAAAATCAGCATTTCAACACTAGTAGTGTTGTTTACACGCGCACAGGGGCCCGGGGCCACTTCATGATGTAAACATCATCGCATTACATGAATCCATGAGTCATTTATAGTTATATAGTTTAAGTTTTTAGGACATTTCACAATTAAGGTTGGTTTTAAATGATAAAAGAGCAGATCTACAAACATGTATTGTGACACTTTGAATACATAATCATATTGGAGATCTCAGGGGCGTCATCGAAAACCAGAATACGCTTGATTTTTCTCAGTTCATTTCAAAGCTTCTGTTTAGGTCGTTCCTCTCGCTCTGTTGTTTTGTGTCAGGTGTTATGCATCCTAATTAAAAAGGAACTGTCATTATTCACATTTGTCTTTCCCGCTTCACAGACGGCGTCTGGTCATGTCTCCCCCTCGCCTCACCGGAGCCCTGCGCTCCTTCTCCACCGTCAGCAAGCAGGATGATTTAACACAAGACGTTTATGATCTGAAGGTAAGACAACATGAATCTTTGAATCATTTTTAGTTATTTTGCCATACTTTAGTTGAGTCGATAGCTTGAATCAATATAAAATCAACTGATGTGACACAATTGAGCACCAAAACTACTACATTATTGGATTACATGGTAATAACCAGGGCTGGGTGGGTTACTTTTAAAATCTATTTCACTACAGATTACAAAATACATGCTTTAAAAAGTCATTTGTAACGTATTTCATTACATTACTCAAGTTTAGTAACTTAATCTAAATACTTTAGAATACTTTGGAATACTAATAAGTGTGAAACAAACACAAAAAAGGTCATTGCAAGTTTTTATCTCACAATTCTGACTATTTCCCTCAGAATTGTGTGATATAAAGTTGCAATTGTGAGTTATAAAGTCAGAATTATGAGATAAAAACTCACAATATTGAGAAAAGTCAGAATTATGAGATATAAACTCACAATATTGAGAAAAGTCAGAATTATGAGATATAAACTCGCAATATTGAGAAAAGTCAGAATTATGAGATAAAAACTCACAATATTGAGAAAAGTCAGAATTATGAGATATAAACTCGCAATATTGAGAAAAGTCAGAATTATGAGATATAAACTCGCAATATTGAGAAAAGTCAGAATTATGAGATATAAACTCACAATATTGAGAAAAGTCACAATTATGATATATAAACTCGCAATATTGAGAAAAGTCAGAATTATGAGATATAAACTCACAATATTGAGAAAAGTCAGAATTATGAGATATAAACTCACAATATTGAGAAAAGTCACAATTATGATATATAAACTCGCAATATTGAGAAAAGTCAGAATTATGAGATATAAACTCACAATATTGAGAAAAGTCAGAATTATGATATATATATATATATATAGCTATTTTTAAAAGCTTTCACAGGTAAATCAATAGCAATTACAATTTTAACAGTATTTCAAGTGTAATTTATGATATTTGTTGTATTTTGAATCCAAGCTGTCTTTGTAAAAGTTATGAAAAACTGTTATAGAACAGTTATAAAACTGATTTATTAGTTTGAATAAACATTGAATGAAACACTATTAAAAACATCTTAGTTGATAATACACTTTATGTTTGACGAAACATCCCATGTTTCGGTCGTGACAGTAATGTGTCGGTAGTGACCACATCACATTACAGGATTTTAATTCGCATACTAAAATACTAATGATTTACATAACTCTACTAATATTTTGTTTATTTCCCCCAAATAAGAGATTGAGTTTCCTTTAGTCTCTACCAGAACAGTCATGACCAAAACATGTGGAGAAATTTCGGTAGTGACAATTTTAGATGCTTTTAAGCCTCTTTAAAAAAAAAAAAAAAATCAAAAATATATATTTAAAAATGACAATGGAAAAATTTGCAAAAATTTCATTTTCACAAGTTGAAATTAGGGGTTAGGGTTCGGGACAGCCACCTCCCAATCGAAAGTACCCAATAAATGAGGATTTTATATATATATATATATATATATATTAAGCTTACTGATGTTTTAATTGTTATTGTGGGATTCAATGGATAATAGAAGGATCTTAAATCTGAAAATTGAATATTTACTTTCAGTAAATGGTTTTAAATGTGTTTTTTGGCTTTGGTTGGGACAGCAGTTGGCACCAGTTCTATAGAATGGCCCGCATAAAATGGTCATTGGAGGGTCACTGTGTTTGGACTGACCACTTATAACTGGATGAGCCAATCTTAATACCAAATGTAAACGTGGCCATAAAGACTTGGATGCAGGATTTTTAAAATTGGACTCGCCATTCAGACAACCCTAAAAATTGCATAATAATACCCTGGTACCTACAAAACCATAGCATCAATGCAACAAGCCTCAGATCAGGTGAGAAATGGCTTGTAGTCTGCTCAAACAATGTATAAATAGTTTTTTTTTTATCGTGGATGGTCACATAATCAGCAAAAGTTAAGAAATTTTAACAATTGCTTAGCTGTGATATATGGATTAAAGTGGACTTGAGGCCACAGATAAATCTGAAAAGTGCTGTTTTATGCTGATAATATCAGCCTATAGATTTATATCACTCTAATTAATTGCTAAAAACGGCTTTTGTCTCTTTGTAATCTGATGTCCTCCGTGTGTACTTCGTTTAATCGTGTTTCTCCAACCTTGAGAGTGTGATTCATAGTGTATGATATGAGCTTTGACTGCTCCGTTCCTCTTTAATCTCTTTTTCTATCTTGACTTTGCTTTTATTGGGATTTTGTGGAAGCAGACGGCCACCCCTTGGTTCAGTGTACATGCTTTCCTCGTCTCTGAATTCAGATTTCTTTATCGGCGCTGGTTTTGGATGGAGAGCAGAAGGTGCAGGTTTTTTGCGAGCGCTCGAGTTTGAGAGGCCACCGAAGTGCTGATTCAATGTTGTGGTGTTAATTTACTTACCGACCCGGTGGCTTGACCTATTGAGCACACATCACAAACTCAGGCGCGTATTCAAATAATGCTTCACTGCACCCTTCAGCTGTTTGACGTGAACTTGATTCATTCATTTGTATTTCAACCTCTAAATTAATGTGATTTCGTGAAATAGTTTTCAATATTTGTTTTCGTTTTTCATGTGTCCGTTGGCATTTATTTTTTTTACTCTAATCATGCCTAAAGTCGCCACCAATTTTTGTGTGACATACACCAGGGAGATCTCCTTACCTGCAGAGTTCAGATCCAACACATTATGAAGTTCTCCTGCAGATCTTCATTCGCTGGTCAGTTGTTGATTGGACACTGCACGAAGATAGATCTCCAGGAACAGGATTGGGAACCCCTGACATAGAGCTGCGTTTCCATTTAGTTCACCCAAAAATGAAAGTTCCTCACCCACCTGTAAGATCTTTGTTCATCTTCAGAACACAAATGAAGATATTTTTGATGGTTCACTGAGTCTCTATTGACAATGTTCGATAATTTACACTTTCAGATGCGCAGAAAGATACTAAAACATATTTAAAACGGGTCACGTGACTATAGTGGTGCAACCTTAATATTATAAAGACGAGAATACTTTTTGTCCTGTGGTTCAGACCTGATCAATCTAGTGCTGCAACGACATGTCGACTACGAAAATACGTCGACGCGTCACACTGTTTACATTGATCTCGCGTATTGGTGGCTTCTGCTCCTGGGAACGGAGAAAGTTCCATTCTATCACAAAAACCTGGACCACGATTATCAAAAGTGTGGGAATACTTTAAACAGAGGCCAAATAAAACGCTCCTTTGTTCCTTTTGCAGAACCGAAATGGCGTTCCACCTGTGGAATTGGATCTCTGACAAATTTTTGTGCGCGCAAGATCATATTTTGAGCGTGAAAAAGGGCATTTCGCGCGTGAACTGAGTTGAGGAGAAAATCTTCGTCTCGCAAATAAGAAAATATTTCGAGCGAACGAAAATCAGTTTTGCATTTCAAAGAAGTTTATTTGGATGTGCGCGGACGTTCTCTTTCGCACGTGCAAGGTTTGAGTCGCTGGCGCTCCTGATTCCCGCCCCGCGCGCTCGCTAAGACTCGCTGCATCACAGACAGAACAAGAGGAAAAACACATGGTTCAGGAGACGTTTGTTCAATGGCTTGAACACTATCAAAGTTCCTTTAAGACTGTAGAGAAAGTCTTTGACACTCTTCATGTTAAAGTTCAAGTGTCTTCCACTGGACGAACACACATGAGTGGCTTATTTTTAATCAAAATCAAATCGTATTATTACATAATGGCGTGTCCCAGTGTTTCTACACCTCAATGAACTGATAAATTAGTTCTTACGTAAAAAAAAGATCACTAGATTAATAAAAAAAAAAAAACTTAATAAAAATAATTGTTAGTTGCAGCTCTAGATCAATCATTATTTAACCATTTGTTCGCTACTCAGACGGGGTTATTAGACTTTATATTAATGCACCGTTCAGCTATAGAATCTGGAGGTACTTGTGTTTGTCTTTGTGTCTTAAAATGGGGATTCCTTGTTGGCGTCCTTGGCTTGGAGTTTGATTTGCTGAAGGTCTTTTCGGTCCGGATTGATGTAGTGAGAGTGCTGGCAATGAATGGAGTTTCCCTCGTGGCTGAAGCTTGAGACTGTAGAGATGTTGATTAAACTTTGCAGCAAAACTTAACTTGGAACATGAGACTCTCAACAGAAAGAAAGAAAACTGAAGTAGAAGAAAGCGAGTGAGACTAGAGTAAGTTGGATCTGCTCTTCATCATTGTCTTCTAATCTAGTGTACTGACCGTTTAAACTGAGGAGTTTGTCCACCCTCTTTGAGGAGTTCTGACCAATTGCGTAACATCTTTGATTTGGCTTTTCTCCTCCCCTGGTCATAAATGTTATCTGTGGTCACTTTCAAGAGCGTACAGTTTAGTCATGATCCGTCGAAAAAGAATACGATACATTTGACATAGATTTCATTAAAGCCAAACTTTGAATTATGAATAGAGGTTTACATTCAAGCAAGGCACACTTTCAATCCACCATTCAAAAGTTATAACAATTGCATGAATTATGAGTGATCTGAGTATAGTAGTCACATGTATAAAGTGTATGCATGATATAGAATTGAACGATGCTTGATTTCAAGACTGTTTACAATTGTTTTTGGTTCATATATAACAGAGTTTCTGTGGGGTTTCCCATGGACTTCAATTCTGTGTCACGCAGAAGAAGTTTTCCTGTATTATCTCTCTGTCTTGAGGATCAAACGCTTATCTTCTTGCTACTCAAGTCGCGTTGTCTTTTAAACCATTTGGTCTTTTACAAATTGCTTAAGTTTGACACCTCTTTCCTCAGCTAGGCTCACATTTTAATAGCTTGCTAGGCCATAAAGTGCAAGTGGTAGACGCAAATGACAGTTTCTCTGATTTTTGGCTCCTGTGCGTTGATTTGGGATTTGTATGGAGTTACGCTTCATCTGAAAGATTCATTTGTCTGATTCGTCCTCACTTCCTAAAAATAATCATTCATAAAGTTCGAAAAGGTTAAAACGAATGACAAGGGTGTTTGCATTTGGAAATGGAAATGCACGAGCGCTCTTCTTCATCAGCATTTGAGTGTGCAGTTAAAAACTAGACTAGAGCGCCATCGGCTGTTAAAACCAAGCTCAAAATCGATTCGAGAGAATTGTGATGCATTGGGAAAATCTTAGAATTGATCCACGAATCGAGATGAAATGATTTATTCTCCCATTTATATATATATATGTAAGCTTTGTTACATGATTACTTTTGCAGACCAAGCGGCTGAAACGGCAGGAAATATTTGCCCGAGATGGTCTAACGTGGCAGAAGATTGTTCAGTTCTTCACACAACATCTGGAGAAGAAGGATCAGCTGGCGGCCACTCATGAGTTGAAGAATATCCTCCAAGCAGCCAAACAGATCGGTAGGTATTTCATATCCTTAACATGATACAAAAACGATTCAAGCGGGAATCTACAGTATATGTATACAGTATGCACTTTAGCTGTCACAAATGGGCACTTCTAGGGCAGACAGCTCCACTGATTGTAATGGAAGTCATTTAAACGATGGCCAATTGGCACTAAGGGGCCTAAAGTGTCGCAAGAAAATACCCCCACACCATTACACCACCACCAGCCTGCACAGTGGTAACAAGGCATGATGGATCCATGCTCTCATTCTGTTTACACCAAATTCTGACTCTACCAAAAAAAATGGAAGTCATTTATTTGCTTCTGAGCTGTAGTGAAACTGTAGGATGTTTACGGTAGTCGAAACAGGAATATTAATTATTTTATAATGGTGTCAAACGTGGTTCATTCAGTAATATTCATGAAGCTGTTTTTGCACTGATGACAATGAAAATTCAATTCTGATTCTGTGAATAATATTTTAATTATTTGTTATGCTACAAATAATGAGAGAATCAAGATTATGAGATGAAGAAGCTTCATGTATAATTATTCATTACTGTATTGTTGGGATCGGTGAGATTTTTAATGTTTTTAAAAGACGTGTCGTCTACTCAACCAAGGCTGCATTTTTTTAAATTAAAAAATACAGTAAAAATAGTAATATTGTGAAATATTATTACAATTAAAAATAACTGTTTTCTATTTGAATATATTTTATGGAGTAATTTATATCCAGTGATCAAAGCTGATTTTCAGCATCATTACTCCAGTCTTCAGTGTCACATGATCCTTCAGAAATCATTCTGATATGATGATTTGATGCTCAAGAAAAATTTAATGTATACAAAATGTACAAAATATCTCTACAATATTTTTTTTTCAGGATTCTTTGATGAATAGAAAGTTTATTTGAAATATGATCTATATTATAAATGTCTTTACTGCCACTTTTAAACAATTTAATGCATCCGTATTATCTGTATTAATTTCTTTTAAAAAAAATAAAAATTCTTATTGACCCCGAACTTTTGAACGGTTGTGTATAATGTTACAAAAGCTTCGTATTTCAGATAAATGTTATTCTTTTGAACTTTCTATTCAATGAATACTAAAACTGTTTTCAACATTGATAATAATAATAATAATAAATGTTTCTTGAGCATCAAATGATCATATCAGAATGATTTCTGAAGGATCATGTGACACTGAAGACTGGAGTAATGATGCTGAAAATTCAGCTTTGATCACTGGATATAAATTACTTTGTAAAATATATTTAAATAGAAAACAGTTATTTTAAATTGTAATAATATTTCACAATAATGTGGTTTTTACTGTATTTTTAATTAAATAAATGCAGCTTTGGTGAGCAGAAGAGACTTTTAAAAACATTAAAAATCTTACCGATCCCAAACTTTTGAACGGTAGTTTAAAAAAATTACTTAAATAAAATTAAATAATTTCAACATTCTGTGTGATGCTCTGCCTGTATGTTATTTTACAGTAATGGTTTAACTTTTAAAAAATTATTTTTGCTTTAAAATGTATCCTTGACATTAGACGTACAAAGAAGATCTAATGAAATAATGCTTAAAATGCCATATTATATCGAACATTTTGTTTCATTTATCTCCATTTTTGTTCAATGTCTGCCTCTTTTGACTGCAGTTGGCAGGTATTTTGGTGTATTTCCCCTTGTATAACATTCATTTAATTGATTTAATTTTTTACAATCATCTTGAATAAACCTCTTACTTTCGGTCAGATAATATCATCCAGCTTCTTCTAAAAAAAAACACAATTTATTGAGAGTCACTGCATTTATGCATGCTGAAGTCTTTATCAAGTTTTCGTAACCTTTTCAGGGCGTGTTGTACTCGGACATCACACACTTGTGTTGTGAAAAAACAAAATGTCAGATGATTTTTTATTTTTTTTTTAATAGGGAATGGGCAGCTAAATATGATCTCATTGATTAAGTGATAATTTTGCCACCATATCTTCACATTTTGTGGATAGTGGCGAAGTGTTAAAACAACAATAGATAGATATATCATTTATAAAATATAAAACAAAATATCTTTATATGCTTATGTGTAAAGCACGCTCTGGCAGCTCTTTATATCAATATTCAATTCAGTAATATTTTAGCATATGTCTTCAGGTTAACCTTTTCACAGCCATCTGTCAAAATAGATTTTCTTTTGCAGCAACTTTGCTGTGGTTCATTTTCTGCCTAATACCATGAAGAACTAATCAAATCCAGCACTGGTAGTAGAGTTACTGAACCACCTTAAGGTCAGGATCATTTTCCACACGTCAGCGACTCACTTAACATCTAATGAGTCATGATTATGTAGCCACACCTCAGCTCAATGGCATTCAGTTGTCCTGATGAATTTAATTCAATTTGATACCAGTTCCTCGTAGCTCTACTGTGGCTAAATAACCATGAATTGTCACTACGTTTAATCTCGGTGTTCTGATCCTGTTGTGAATGGCTGGGATGGAGTAGGAAGTATGGGCTGGCACTGGGACAACACCAATGTGCTGTCAATCTTGTTCACCTTGAGTGATGGCGAACTCCCTGGAACTTGTAGGACTATTCCACAATTATGTTCTCTCTCTTTTTGATCTCTCTGCTTTGTGAAGTGGACAGAAGGCAGAATGGCATTCTTAACTCCATTTTCAAACGTCACTGTGGAAAAGGTTCGCTTCAGTGTGATTGGGTTTCTGTGGGAACAGATGTCTTTTGTCATCAGATAAGACAACAGCATGCCCTGTGAAGAGGAGGACTTCTTATTGGTCACAGGTTCTCACTCTTCTCTTCCTGAATCTCACTTTTCAGATTCAAGTGTGACTTACCATAGAAATTCTTGAAGATCACCTTCACCTTCTGTGGTTTGATAAATACTCTTGTTCAGCAAATAAGAGGGGATCTGTCATGCTTCGGCAAGACCTAAGGCGCATCCCAATTCTTGTATTTATACAGTGTAAATAGAAAATGGGATGGACATGGTCAGAACCAATGCTCAGGTAGGCCGTGGCATTTAAACGATGCCCAATTGGCACTAAGGGGCCTAAAGTGTGCCAAGAAAACACTCCCACACCATTACACCACCACCACCAGCCTGCACAGTGGTAACAATGCATGATGGATCCTTGTTCTCATTCTGTTTACGCCAAATTCTGACTCTATCTGAATGTCTCAACAGAAATCGAGACTCGAGACACCTTCACCTTCTGTGGTTTGATAAATACTCTTGATCAGCAAATAAGAGGGGATCTGTCATGCTTCAGCAAGACCTAAGGCGCATCCCAATTCTTGTGTTTATACAGTGTAAATAGAAAATTCCAATAAAAAAACGATGCACTTAATTTACACGAAAAAACAAAGTGAGGGCTGTTATGTTGGAGGCTTCATGCACTAATCTGCCGCAGCTTTCCATGTGTAGTGGAAGAGGCTATCAAATGCAAATGTTGGATGACAAAAACCTCCAAACCTTGTATACTACAAGGTAAAGTACATAGTGCATAGTGTATAAACAACCACATCACTTAAGATACTAGGCAACCCAATAGCATGCACTTGTGCTGACCTTTTTTCCATGACCAAGACGAGACAATTCCAACGTCGTTAAATGATAAATGCGACTATATCAACATGGATGAAAAAAAGACTAGACTAAAATGTAGTTGAACATAAAAACTTGACCAAAATCACATACGTGCTTTCTGCGATTGACAGATTTCAAGAATTAATTTTTTTTTTTTTTTTTTAGAGCTTGTCTGTTAAAAGTACACGTTTTACTCAGTGTTTGCAGTCCGGCAATCATGCGCACGCGCTCTTTCTACACTGCGGAAGAAGCAAGGATGATCTGAAAGCAGCCACAAACGAGTTCAGCGATCTCCATTTGAGATATTCTGCTTAATTAATGTGTCATTCAGTCAGGCTGCGTTTCTTCACGAGCCGGTTGTCTGTGATCAAATCTAAATCTGAGATCAGTCATGAACTGTAATAAATCCAAGCATGGATCTCTTGACTATATTTATCAATTATGCAGAATGACAAAAATGTGACGTTTTCATTGACGAAATCTAGATGCTCAGAGTTTTAGTCGACTAAAACTTAACTAAACAAAAACAGGACAAGTTTGACTAAACATAACTAAAGTACATTTGACACAGGTCTAAGACTACATTTTTTTTATAAAAAATGGCAAAATTAACACTAATATGCACTTTCTAGTTGTTTTTGTTGAACAGAATGACCGTGCTCTTCTCTACTGTTCACCAAATCACTTGCACACTGTCTTTTTTTCTTTTTTAACTATAGCAGCACCATCGACATCTTATTAACATTGAAAGTTTAGCGAAAGATCATGGGGAGTATACACTCACCTAAAGGATTATTAGGAACACCACACTAATACTGTGTTTGACCCCCTTTCGCCTTCGGAACTGCCGAACGTGGCATTGATTCAACAAGGTGCTGAAAGCATTCTTTAGAAATGTTGGCCCATATTGATAGGAGAGCATCTTGCAGTTGATGGAGATTTGTGGGATGCACATCCAGGGCACGAAGCTCCCGTTCCACCACATCCCAAAGATGCTCTATTGGGTTGAGATCTGGTGCTGTGGGGCCATTTTAGTACAGTGAACTCATTGTCATGTTCAAGAAACCAATTTGAAATGATTCGAGCTTTGTGACGTGGTGCACTATCCTGCTGGAAGTAGCCATCAGAGGATGGGTACATGGTGGTCATGAAGGGATGGACATAGTCAGAAACAATGCTCAGGTAGGCCCTGGCATTTAAACGATGCCCAATTGGCACTAAGGGGCCTAAAGTGTGCCAAGAAAACACCATTACACCACCACCACCAGCCTGCACAGTGGTAACAAGGCATGATGGATCCATGTTCTCATTCTGTTTACGCCAAATTCTGACTCTACCATCTGAATGTCTCGAGACTCATCAGACCAGGCAACATTTTTCCAGTCTTCAACTGTCCAATTTTGGTGAACTCGTGCAAATCGTAGCCTCTATTTCCAATTTGTAGTGGAGATGAGTGGTACCCGGTGGGGTCTTCTGCTGTTGTAGCCCATCCGCCTCAAGGTTGTGCGTGTTGTGGCTTCACAAATGCTTTGCTGCAGACCTCGGTTGTAACGCGTGGTTATTTCAGTCAAAGTTGCTCTTCTATCAGCTTGAATCAGTCGGCCCATTCTCCTCTGACCTCTAGCATCAACAAGGCATTTACTGAAAATCCCAGTAACTGAGCAGATTGTGAAATACTCAGACCGGCCCGTCTGGCACCAACAACCATGCCACGCTCAAAATTGCTTAAATCACCTTTCTTTCCCATTCTGACATTCAGTTTGGAGGTCAGGAGATTGTCTTGACCAGGACCACACCCCTAAATGCATTGAAGCAACTGCCATGTGATTGGTTGATTAGATAATTGCATTAATGAGAAATTGAACAGGTGTTCCTAATAATCCTTTAGGTGAGTGTAGATGGTTCGTCAGACAGTACAGTTGTGCTGTTTACCAACAGCTTTGACATGAGTATCAGGTTAACTCACTCTTAACATCTGAAAACGGTGAAATCGCACATGGGGGAAAAAAGTGGATTGAAGTATCCCTCAAGAGGACACACCTTTTTCTGGGTTTTAGGTTTGTGAGACAAAAAACTATAAGAATTCATCCCCATTTTACTTTCCATTCCAGAAACACCCATGTTCTACATCTCCAACCTTTAACTCTCAGCTTCCAGAATGTTCAGGAACTTTTGAGGCACATTCATCTGGGTCTTCTACACCATGAGGACACTTTGCTTTCCTCAAAATGACCTAGATGGAAAATATTCATGTAGCTCAGTTGGTAGACCAGAGGTACCCAAGTGCCACTCACCACCATGATGCAGATTCTGCAGCAGAGAGGGACAGTTTTGGTACAGGAGACATGCGGGCATTGTCTTCTAGTGGTTTCTGAGTAGAGGACCATCCGTCCTCCTGTAGACGACTACATCTCAGGCCACAGGTTGGGGAAACACTCTGGATAGACGGCCAGTTCATAATTCACCTATGCTGCATGGCTTTGGATTGTGGGTGAACGAAAACCCACACAGACACAGGGAGAACATGCACTCACCTCACAGAAAGGCCTCCTGGCTCAACTGGAATTGGACCAGGGACCTTCTGACCTGTGATGCAACAGTGCTGCCCACCATTCTGAATCAAATATGTTGGAGAACAGCTTCAGGTCTTTAACTAAGCTTGAGAATTTGTTTGATTGCTTCACAGTCCAGCTTGTTCCTGTAGAGTTTTCATTCTCACAGTGTGGCTTCTTAAGCTGCCGCGTCATGCACTTCCAGTCTTTATCAGGAGGTCCTTTGCAGTCCACTGCCTTTCACATAAAGGACACACTGCTTTTGTAGAGACTGAAATATCCATACAAATGTGTCCAGCACTGAGTCTACTTGTGTTCTCATGCCATGACTCTGATACAGATACCATATAAAGTCTCTGACTCATACAAAGTCTCCTCCGAGCCATTTTTGCAAAAGCTCTTTCTGTCTCCATTCTACACTTCACACTCCTGATTGTACTAAAATAAGTGATAGCTTAAATAACATGCATTAAAGGAATAGTTCACCCAAAAATGAAAATTCACACCCCCATGTCATTGCAAACCAGCATGATTTGCTCTCATTAAACACACTTGGTGGTTTCATATTTTTATATTTTGGCTTATATTTTTTCCACACAAAGCTACCATATGGTTTCAGAAGCTTCTGCCTGAGTACGTACTACAATCTCAGTGGAAGTTGTAGATCATTCGGTTAATTTTCTTCTACTTTTTTCGAATGCTATCTATTTGAACATACAACTCTTTTGAGGTACCGTTTTTTGCATACTATATAGTGGGGAAGTATTCAATTTCGGACACAGCGATGGAAAGTATTTGCTTTTAACAAGCATTATCTCAAGAACGGGTATTTTACAGTCTTTTGTCCTACGCAAGATCCTAACAGAAATCAGCACGGTTATTGTAAAGGTAGGAGTTTAGCATTAAGCAGTTCTGTAATATGACCAGCAATGGATAAAGCAGTACCCCAGGAACCACCTAGAAGACCCTGGCAACCGCATAATATGCTAAAAAATCAGCTTTTTAGCAGGGAAGTAGGCATATTTGAGCAGTAATTGTTGCTAAAAGTTGGAAAGAAATGGAGGATGAAGACCGAAAGCCTTTTTCAATTGACAAATCGCTGTTACGCTAAAAAACAAGGTCTATTTAGTCCAGGTTAATTCTGAACATTTACACGTTTTTGTATGTGTGAACAAATTAATGTGTTCATTTTGCTTTTCTGTTTGCAGTTGGTACGGATTTTGGGCAGGACACCATTGAAAGTGCTGGAGTCTTTTTGTTTAAGACATTCCACAATAAAGACAAGATCGGTCATGGGGAAACCAGGGCCATCAAACAGATGTTTGGACCTTTTCCGGCGTCTGCTGCGGAGTCGTCTTGTGCAGCTGTGGGTCGTTTAGTGGCCCAGATTGGAGAATCTCAGGTGGATGCTTTCATCCAAACACAGAGTTCTCTCAAGACGGTGAACCATGGTTCTGTTTTCGGAAGGAACATTGCTTTCTCATTTGACACGTATGTGCTGGATGCTCAGGATGCTGTGCCCTGGTCAGAGGGGACTGACATGGAGCAGGTCATGGACTTTCACAGCCTCCTAAATAATCATGTCGGTGAGCGGAGGGCTGAGAGAGATGATGCTTTCTCAGCAGAAGAACTGGAGCAGAGAAATGCAGACGGCTCCATCCTGAGACAAGAGGTAGAGAAATACCTGAACGAGGGAAATATGGTATCGTCCAGTGCCGAAGAGCTCTCCACCTCTCTTTTTGAGATGCTTGCCTCCACAAAGAGTGATGACGAACTACAAAACGAGGTGAGAAACGTGTGAAAATGAATTTTTATGACATGATTGATCTTCATGTGCATCATTTACTGTGTATAGATCACATATTTCTGATTGAAAACAGAAGTTGGGACATAGGAGTTTGCAATGTTTATTGAATATAAAAAGTCTTGTTTAAATAATAAAAACAGGTCAATGCAGACATGGAAAGTATTATAAGGTTAGCATTTAAAAAGCTATAATGCATTCATGTACCATTTACTTTCGTCGTTTCGTCTAATAATTTATTAGCTGGAACTGTTGAACAAAGACGGTAAGCTAATGAAGATGGAGAATGGGAGCTATCAAGTGGTGGCGTTCTCAGCACCGTCAAAATAAACGTCCGCTTCTGACACTTATGAGCTTAAAAGAAAACCCTATCTTCTGATAATGAGTCAAATATCCTCCGATATGTTGGCCTTGCTGATACAGCTTTAAATTTCTTACCAATTACAGTTTTATTTTGGCTAAAGAGATCCATAGACGAAAAAATGTAAGATAAAAATGTTATTGGAAGCTTATCTTTAACTTATCTTTGCAGCTGTTTTCATCGTTTAGTTACTAGTTGCTTTAGTTATTATTTAGTTATTTGTCATTTTCTGTGAACCGAATCACTCTGAGACACTGAAACATTTACTTTTTACATTTCCGTACATGGATTTAGCTGACGCCAAAACAAAAGAAGATATTTTGAAGAATATTGGTAACCAAATAGTTGATGAAACATTGTATGAAACATAAATACCATGGAAGTCAATGGAGACCAGAAACTGAACAATATTCTTCAAAATATCTTCTTTTGCTTTCAGTAGAAGAAAGAACTTCATACAGGTTTAGAAAAACTTGAAGGAGAGTGAACGATGACACAATTTTTATTTTTGGTGACGTTTCCCTTTAAGGTCTTATTTGGCGTACTAACAAGACACTTCCAGGTAGAACTCTGTAAGACAGAAATGGAGGATGTACACTAAATTGTAGCCGTCTTGGGATCCAGTTCCGATGGGTTTTAATTGTTTATGCTTTCAAATGTTGTTTGGCACTTTTAGATAGGAGAAAAAAAAAGAAAATGTAATTACACACTGCAAGACAATATAAATATAATTTCACTCACCTATCACTTGAAGAAAACATCCATCTTGGTAAATGTCCTTGGCCGTTTAGTCAAGATGATTAACGTCCAACTTACCGTGGGGTCTTTAATGTTTTTATTTGCTGCTTGTAATGTATATAATTTAATGTTGATCAAAAATTCAATATTTCTACCCTCCATAATTAAGGTAGTTGCTAGATTATCAGCGGGAACAGTTTACGTCTCTACGATGATTGGTTGAGATACCAAGAGAGGCTGGCCTCCTCTGCAATGGTATTTCTCAACACTAAATGTGAAATAATGGTGATTGGCTATTTATTTTATTTTATTTTTTTTTATCAATAGAGGCAAAGTCTGTTGATTTTGTCTCCCTTTCCCCTCGAATTTGTCTGAAACGGCTATTTTTCGGTTTCGGGCCGAAGTCAGTGACCAAAACATGTTTAATTATCGCTTCTCTGATGGCAGGTTATGACTGTTTTCAGCGTCTATTTCATGCACACAACATGGATTGTTAAAACATGTGAAGCAAAGTCTCAACTTTAATTCTGTCGATTTTATTTCGAAATTCAAACAATAAATGTCTAAATTTTGGCACTCTTTAATACGTGACGGATCGCTGTAGTGCCTAGTGAACCGATCATCTCATATCTACTACTAGTTATAGCACCAAATAAACATGAATGAACATCAGAAGGAATGTTGAAAGAGACACTACAACTTACTGAAATGAATCCTGTCTTGTGGAAAGATGTGAATAAATCAGCTATAATTAATGTTACATTTACGTCAAGAAAGTTCAGACTCGTTAGTTAGAAAAAATAACTCTAGAGAAGAGCGTGTTTTTACAACTCTATTGTAGGTAAATGATTAATTAAATGATTATTTATTTTCAGTTTCAGTTTTCAGCCAAGTGCATCCTGAAGTTTCGGCCCACGTTAATTAATTCGGCCCATATTAATTAACCGCCTCCACATTAATTAATTATATCATGCACAACTGCTTATTTGTGACCCTAGAGTGCAGTCCACTGTGAATAAAGCTCGCCTGTAGATCTGTTAAGCAAACAGAAGATCGCTCAGTCGTACCGCATTCATTGTCCTTTAGGGATCTGAAGGGATTTCCGGTAAACCGTGTTCTGGTGTGATTTGTATGCTTAAGGCAGACAGACTCATTTTTTTTGTTTTGATAAAGGTGTAAGGCAAGGTCAACAGTGTATTTATAAATGTAATTACAGAAATAGCTGTAATTACATGCAGGTATTTTTTAAAAATATAAGTACAATGTAAAATCATGTATGTACACAGTAAGTGCATTGTATCAAATGATTAATTTTAATGTAAGTACTTGGTAGTTAAAGACACCTAATATATATATATTTTTATATATATATATATATATATATATATATATATATATATATATATATATATTTATTTATTTATTTATTTATTTATATATTTATATATTTATTTATTTATATATATATATATATATATATATATATTTATTTATTTATTTATTTTTATATATATATATATATATATATATATATATATATATATATATATATATAGGTGGGAATGATTTTTTTTAAATTTGAAAATAATTATTTGAATTAAAAATTCTAAAATTATTATTACTATTTGAAAAATAATTGTTAATTTGTAGTGCTACTAATGATTATAAGAACATAATACATTAAAACATGCCTTTAGTCTTCAAATATTGTTCAGTTACATAAACATTGCGTTAAAAAATGTAGTGAAAAGTTATTATTAAAATGAAAAACAAAGAAACGTGTTAGTGGCAGGTCTATTGCACATACACTCCAAGTCTTAAAGGGTTAGTTCACCCAAAAATGAGATTTCAGTCATTAATTGAATAAAACCAATAAAACCTTCGTTCATCTTCAGAACACAAATGAAGATATTTTTGATGAAATCCCAGAGGTTTATGACTCAGCAATATAATCAACACTTCCAAGGTCCAGAAAGGAACTAAAGATGGTTAAAACAGTCGACGTGATGCAGCGATTCAACCTGAATGTTATGAAGTGACGAGAATAGCTTTTGTGCGCAAAAACAAAACAAAAACAAGTTTTCGGACCCCATTCAAGGGGGCGCTGTTGAGCCCCCCTGCCACGCCCGGGTCCCAGCCTCTGTGACGCCCTAATGGCCGCAGGTTCCAATGCGTGCGCAAAGTTTCAAGAGTTTTCGTGCATGTTAAGTGCCAAAAACCTTGAATAAAAAATAATAATAATAATAATAATAATCCTAAGGAAAACAATAGGGCCTTCGCCCTTTCAGGGCTTGGGCCCTAATAACGACTTTATTCAACAATCTCTTCTCTTCCCTGTCATATCTTTACGCAGGTGACACACAGTAAGGCTTCCGCGTTTACGTCCAAATGCCGGCTCAGTATTGGCCAAAGCTGATCACATGATCAGCACGACGCACGAGCCGGCCAATAATGAGTTGCCGTTCTGACGTAGAACCTGGAAGCGCTGGACGTAAACAATGTATGACAATGACACAGAAGAGATTGTTGAATAAAGTCGTTGTTTTTGTGCACAAAAGTGTTGTTTGATTTCATTAAAAATTTCTTAATTTGTGTTCTGAAGATGAGCGAAGGTCTTACGGGTGTGAAATGACATGAGGGTGAGGAATTAATGACTAAATTTCCTTTAATGCGCAAATCTATTTTAACATACCAGATTTTTTTCTCAGACATCACAATTTCAGATTAAATCCCACATTTTAATATAGTTGTATTAAATATAGTATATTTTAATTATATAATATATGTTAGATTTGTTAGTTGTCAGCGAATCTCTTATTTACGTCGTCTTTACATGATTCGCGAGCGTGTGCGCTGAACAAAACTCGTAGTGAGCAGATTCTCAATAATGATGGCTCTGATTGGCCAATGTGCTCAACAAACACGTCTGTGATTGGCTACAATGCTCAACGCTGCAAAAACACGTTGTAAATAGAAACCTTTGACGGTCTTCATAGGTACAACCGCTACTGCAGAAAGGCTGGTACCATAACGTTTTTAAAACGCAAGAATCGACTTTCTACCGAAGTACTTGTACTTTTGACAACCCTAGGTAATTAAAAAAACGTGGTATCTCAAAATTGCAGGTAGTATGTGCTGCTTTTGAGGTGTAATCTTCCATGATGGGGTGAACACCGTAGTACCTGAGTTACACCCTGTTCTAATGTTCCTCACGTTCTTGACATTTGGACGCCAGCTACCCCACTGACGCCTCTAGATGTGGGATGGCCTTTGTGTGCCCGTCTCTCCACTATTCTCTGCACGTGTCACTCCAGAGTCAACAACAGCAACGTTAAAAGGCTGTCCATTCACTGCCATTAAACCTGACAGCCACAGTTTGAAGAGGAGCTTTTAATATAAATCATGACATTTGCTGTTAGAGCAAATATATTTAAAGCAATGGAAAGTATGAGAGATTAGATGAAGCCAATTTAAAGCCAATTTAGAGTCTTTTTTCCAGGAGAAAATTGCACATTGATGGGACGCTTAAAAATATAACGGCTGGAAACTTGTATCAGATACCTGGTTATATTAGGATGATTTTAGGATTGGATATGATGCTTCACATTTTAAATATGGATGTATAAATCAGTATTATCTTGACAGCATTATGTAATACAGTGCCCAGATAATATAATACACAAAGTATGCATTTAATCTGAGAGATTGAGAGAGTGGATAGCTTTATGAAGTTCAGTGTGTGCCAACATAGTGGGCATTTAAGTAGTAACTTAGTTACGTATTTAAAATACAAAATTTGAGTAAGTGTATTTCATTACAGTTTCATTTTAAATGGGTGGTAATCAGATTACAGTTACATCTGAAAAGTGTTTTAGATTACCAAAGTGATTACTTTGAGTTTTAATGTCATTTAAACAGCGATTGGTGATTCTCTGACTCTGACCGTCTGAAAAAGAGTTAAGTTTCATGTTTTCCACTGTTTTCATGTTTTGTGAGTCATTTTATAATTCACTCGTCACTGCAACTTTTTCTCACTATTTGTTTTTTTTCCCTCACAATTGTGAGTTTGCATTTCACAATTCTGACTTTGAATTGCAAGTTATAAAGTTAGAATTGGGAGAAATAAACTTGCAATACTGACTTTTTTTCTTGCAATTGTGAATTTAGTGTGAGTTTATATCTCATAATTCTGACTTTTCTCAATATTGCGAGTTTATATCTCATAATTCTGACTTTTCTCAATATTGCAAGTTTATATCTCATAATTCTGACTTTTCTCAATATTGTGAGTTTATATATCATAATTCTGACTTTTCTCAATATTGCGAGTTTATATCTCATAATTCTGACTTTTCTCAATATTGTGAGTTTATATCTCATAATTCTGACTTTTCTCAATATTGTGAGTTTATATCTCATAATTCTGACTTTTCTCAATATTGTGAGTTTATATCTCATAATTCTGACATTGTGAGATAAAAACTTGCAATGACCTTTTTTGTGTTTGTTCCACACTTATTAGTATTCCAAAGTATTTAGATTAAGTTACTGAACTTGAGTAATGTAACGAAATACGTTACAAATGACTTTTTAAAGCATGTATTTTGTAATCTGTAGTGAAATACATTTTAAAAGTAACTTTCCCAGCCCTGTGTATATATATATATGTCACAAGCCTGTAAATACAATGGCACATTGTCCACCATAAACAAACAAAATCATAATCAATCGCATAATTCACCAAAGAAATTGTATATAAGACAGCACAACTGTTTTCAACATTGATAAAAATCATAAATCTTTCTTGAGCATCAAATCATCATATCAGAATGATTTCTGAAGGATCATGTGACACTGAAGATGATGCTGAAAATTCAGCTTTACTATATATTCACATAAAAAAAAAAACAGTTCCTTCGAATTGTAGTAATATTTCACAAAAGTATAGTTTTATTGTATATTTATTGAAATAAATGCAGCCTTGGTGAGCTGAAGAGACTCTCAAACACATACATCGTAATGTTTCCAAACTTTTCACAGGTACTGTATATGTAAAATGTACTACAAATTATATAATTACAGTAGTAAGATTTGTTCACTGACAGTTTGGGGGGGAAAAAAAATAATATGCAAAAATGGTCTTAATTTTCGCCAAGCGAAAGTATTTAGTTGGAAATTTGACTTTGGAGATTTCTTGAGTTTTCTGTGATGGTAGAAAATTACAATGAGCAAAATAACAGTATAACTGCGTTTAAAGGAAAAGCCTCTGCCGGGGAATTTTAAACTGTACAGCAGACAAAAGACAAACAAGCTGGGAAAGGGTTTGAAATCGTCTCTGGAGAGCACAGGTAGTGTGTGTCTACCAGAATAAAAGGGCTTTGTACTTTCAGTGTAGAAGTGCATATTAGTTGCCTGCTTCCTTATTTTATTTTTTAGCATGTTTACAGCTTTTGTCTAGCCTCCCTGTACAAAAGATCTGCTGAAAAGATTTTAGTCACATCAATGAACTGTCATATTATCCATATCGTTTTATTGTCAGCTGGCGGTTAACATCACTTTGGGAACGGAGTGATTTTAGATGTGGTTTTTGTTCCTGAAGTCAGTTGAATGAAGGATCATGCAGTCATATTAAGGCACATTCACACCAAGCACTAATTTTCACAGTGACATTTTAAAATGTCATTTTAAAAAAGTTTTTTTTACTTTCACAATGTAGGTACGTTTTTGCGCTTTGCTTTGTAAAATAATTATAATGCCACATTTGGTTCCCGCTGCCACTGTGGCATTTTAATATGTATATACTTTTTTTTATTTATAGGATGTATTTTACTGTTATGGCACATGACGGATCAAAGTGCGAGCGCAGCTTTTAGAAATGGTTGGCACACTTTTTTTGTGTTTTCTTTGATTTGTTTTTCTTTTTCTTGACTTATCTCCCTCATTTTGTCACGTCTGGACATAAAAACTGTGCTAACAAGTCACATGTCCAAAGAACCGGCTTCTTTTCAGACCGTTGGAGATCAGTATTATCCCTCAAAACCTGCTCTTATAGAGTGAATGGCTTTCGTAATCGAAGAAGTCCAGCATGATAATTTGATTGGATCACATTTTCAATTTAATTTAATTTGAGTCGTGTCATTGTTTCACCATGAAGCATATGATTGTGCTTCATCGCTTCTGTATCTGCCGTTCTGCGGTTCCCTTGAGACGTCTTTGCTCAACATCACCATATGGATTATTCTTTATGTAAAACAGATTTACACGAGTCTCGGCTGTGGCTTTTTTGAAACTCACATCTTTAAAAGCTTTCCTCTACTTGTCTAGCTTGGGTTTAGTTGTATTGGGAGAAGTACCAGGGTTTTACGGTGTAAGTAAAATACTGTTTGATTGACTTGATTGTGTTTTTAAGGTTTTAATGAGAGGTATTGGGATTGTTTTCAAATGCCAATCTTGAAAAGTGTTCTAAACGTTAAGCCTGTTTTTCAGTATAGCTTTAGTTCACCCCTTATAAAACCACAATTGTTCCATATGCACATGATCACACAATCTACATGAGACGAACAGACGAATACATATATAAATATATATATATATGTAATGTTTTATTTCACACCTTCATGAACACATGAGTCAAACTTACAAAACATTGAGTCAAACAAGTTCTGTCGCTTCACAAAAGGAATATTCAACAACTTCTGTGAAAATGAATAAATAAAATATAAAAAAATAAAATGAGGCAGCGATACAAAACAGACATCTTGTGTTAAATCAAGTGCTTCCAATCTCTGACTGCAGCGTGAATTATTTCACACACTACTAATATACAGCGTCGTCTGCGGTCCGACACGCAGAATAATTCACCCCACTGTCATGTGACACAGCGGGAAACTGCTTCACGCGCTCAAATGAGAATGATCTGCGTTCTTCATCACGGTTTCACCGCGGGGTTTGCAGACGATGTTCACGTCGTGTCATTACGTCACTTCATGAGGTTCCCATGGCAACAGAGGGAAAATAATGGCGCTTTACTTGTGTGAAGTGAACGCAGCATTTCTCAACTTTCTGCTAAGATACATGTGACTTTATTGCAACGAAAATACAGGGATTGTGAAATCATGCATATTTTGCTTTCTGAAATCGGCAATTTATGTGGCGAAAGTGCGGCGTATTTGAAAAAATGCGACCCCTGCATAAATATGAGGACTTTGGCCGATTATGCATGAAATCAAGCGATCGCATAATCACGTTTTTCTGGAGGGACTGATTGTTACACCACCAATATTTTTTTTTTAAAGAAATCTGTGCATCATTGAATCATTCATTCAAGAGATTCGTTCAAAAAATTCATCCTGTAATGAAACGAGGGAAGTATTTATGAGTGAGTCATTGAATCATTCACTTGATTATAGTAAATTACATGGTTTTTTGTTAAAGGATTTGTTCACTCAGAAATAAAATTTCCTGATAACGTGCTCATCCCCATGTCATCCAAGATGTTCATGTCTTTCTTTCTTCAGTGGAAAAGAAATGAAGGTTTTTGAGGAAAATATTCCAGGATTTTTCTCCATATAGTGGACTTCACTAGGGTTCAACGGGTTGAAGGTCCAAATGTCAGTTTCAGTGCAGTTCTTATCTAGAGAAACCATCGGACATTTTCTAAAAAAAAAAAATCACAAATGCTCGTCTTGCACTGCTCCACGCTTTATGTAATCACGTTGGAAAGGTCACGTGTGACATAGGCGGAAGTACCGCGCTAGGGCGAAAAACTCCATCTCATTTTCTCCTCCAAATTCAAAATCGTCCGACATCGTTGTTTCACCTTTTATTTGTAAAGGGTGTTTGACTTAGTCTTTGCATGTTCACTTTGTAAACACTGGATCGGTACTTCCTCCTACGTCACGTGACCTTTCCAACGTGATTACGTAATGCTTGGAGCATCAGAGCAGTGCAAGATGAACATTTGTGGTTGAAAAGTATATATTGTTTATTTATTTTTTCTTTATAAAATGTCAATGGTTCCTCTAGATCAGACTCTTATTCCTCGTCTGGGATCATGTAGATCTTTGAAGCTGCACTGAAACTGACATTTGAACCCATTGAACCCCATTGTAGTCCACTGTATGGAGAAAAATCCTGGAACGTTTTCCTCAAAACCCTTGATTTATTTTCGACTGAAGAAAGAACGACATAAACATCTTGAATGACATGGAGGTGAGCAAATTTGAATTCTGAATTGAACTAATCCTTTAAGTTCTCTGTTCAGAATCATGGAAAATCTGGATTTGAAACAAACAAACAAACAAAAAAAACCGTGTGCTATCCAGCACTAGTGTTTGTTTTTCCCCACACATCTCCTATCCCCCTTTCTTTGTTTTTATTCTCATCTTCTTCTCTCTCTCTCTCCGTCAGCTGTTTGAGTTTCTGGGTCCTCAGGGGTTTGAGATGATCTCCATGCTCCTCCAGAGAAGGTCAGACATCGTAGACTCTCTGGTGTCCGTCCCGTCCGATTCCCGACCACACTTCCCGTCAGGTGAGCTCAGCAGTAACTTCTCAGGACTTCACAGCACAAACATGGCAAAGATCTCCACACGTTTACACTGGTTTTTGCATTTAATTAACTTTGATCAATGTTGAATTAAATACACCAGTCAGAAGGTTTGGGCATATTTTCACAGAGTACATTGAAGTTGTTTCAGGGATGCTTTAAGCAAATAAGTCAAAAATACTGGTTGGGAAAGTGAATGGGGAAAAATACTTCCAGGACCAAGCCTGAGGAGAAATTGAGCAGTCAAGGAGTCCACCCATAATGCATAATAATAACTCGTAATGTAATTCTAGCGAACGGTAATCTCGAAGACCTTTGACTTTCAGCACTTTTGCATGGCAAAGTCAAATTTAAAAACAAAGAAAGACCATTTGGAAGAGAGAGTGAATGACAGGGAGCTGGAGAGAGAAATACGGCCACTGACCTTTTAACCTCCATAAAGCTTTACAGCCGCCACCTCTCAAAGCACTGTACGTGCGTTAATCTTAAAACATTCTCTATTAACCTTCCCTTCCTCGTGACCAGCTGTTTGCCTGAACTCCTGGATTTACTGTACCTGCACGTCACACACATCACAGATGGAGACTCGGTGCTCACATTAAGGGTGACTCAAGCTACACTTACCATTTTCTGGGAACATCACAGCACTGCTTAGATTAAAATAAATCTCTCGCACATCACAGAATGTGTGGTCATTTTCTTCTGTGCTCTACTGCGGCACTTTACTTGCTTTAGGTTTTGATTAAATTCCTACAGACAAGCAGCCTATTAAAAAAAAGCTGGGAATTTAATCAATTAAAGCATGCTAGAAATATGTATTATGTATTGATTGTGTTTGACAATAATAATAGGTATAGATCCAGTTAGCAAATGCTTGTTACCCATACTGACCAATTGACCCTTCGCCAACAGTTTGATTGACAGGCGATCTGACCAATCATAACCCTGAATCGGCCATTTTGGCCGACAAAGCAGTCAGGGGAGTTAGTAGATTAACGTTGGGACAATTCCCTATTTGTAGCCATTTACAGGCTGTGTTGTACGAGTTACATTTTTACAGGCTCAGTTGATGTTAATTTCAACATTTACTAATACGTTATTAAAATTAAAAGTTGTATTTTTTTAATGCTACACTGTTTTTGTTTTATATTTGTTGAAGTTTATCAACTAATGTTGACAAACATAAATAAATACTGTAACAAATGTCTTGCTCATTGATAGTTAATGCTTTACAAGCATTATTGTAAAGTGTTAACATTGTGAACAAAGACATTTCTCAAAATAATGTATATTCATATGTAGCATTATTACCAAAAGAGATGGTGTGAAATTCATCCTGCTTTCTAAATGCCTTTTATTGATCTTACTGTAAACATTCATGCACTTTTTCTTTTTCTTTTTAGAATTCAGCATTTTTAATTATAATTTAAATGTCATAACTTTGACACATTCTGGACCTTTCCAATCATTTTGTCCCTTTCTTACACTCGACTACACGCTCACGCTCAGATCTGTGCAGCAGATGAACTCAATCAAGACTCCAGCCAGCGGTTTTTTTCTTTTTCACAATCTTTTTCACTCACACGTACATCACAATATGGAAGAAAAGACGTTTCGGTACTTCTGTTACAGCGCGACCTTAACTTTTACTAAAACGTATCACTTGGATGAGATAAAAAGTTACATTTTGATACGCATCTCAAAAAAATGCGTAAAGAAAAACAAGCCTGTTTTTGGACCAGAAATTTTTTGTGTGTTTTCTTAAAATTTAAACGACTGCTATACAATGATATTTTGTTTTTTTTATTCGTAAGACAATATTACAAATAAAATACAACTATGATGTGAATTACTTTACATTGTAAATATACACAATTATTTTTGTAATTATTATTTATATATTATTATATATATAGGGGTTTTTCACACAGAACGTTTTTGTGTTTTAAGCAAAAATGCGAGATGCAGGGCACAAATTAAACGAATTAGACATTTTTTAGAAGTTGAACTTCTTTTAACTTGTGTGTCGCATTTTTAAAACATAAACATGAGAGACGAGAGTGCGATCGTCAATGTTTTTTATTTAGGGGTGAAATATGACAAACATGTTCTTGACACGTTTTGGGAGATTCATCCTCAGTCTGACCAAACCTTTAAAATAAAGACTTATTTTTCTCATGGACGGATGCTCCTCTACTCGAGCATTATTTCTGTGTAAACGCCGCTGAAGTATGTGATCGCCTGACTGGGTAAACCATCAGCTTTGTGAAGCCTCCCATCAAGAAGACATGAGGATATTAACATAACACTCCTTTTATTTCGCTAGTGTTTCTTCAGCTTTCAGTAAATGCCTGACAGTGCCGTTCACACAACTCGAGAATATGAGGCTATGAAATATGTAAGCGTGCTAGTTAACAGTCTCATAGATGTCTTCACACATCTAAAACAGAAAGAATGATCGTGGGAGCTTTGTTTTAAATGTGCGAGCGGGTTGCTTTAAAACGCAGCACGAGGTCTTTCAGCACAGATATCACATAAACTCGTCTACTGCCAGCTACAATAATAAACCGTCACTTTCATGAGCACTGTGAAGTGTGACAAGCCCACGGACAATAAAAATGTGCAGCAGTAACACACAAAACCCAAAGCTTGTTCAAAGTAAAGTGTCTTTAAGAGGGTTTGTCCCGTCTGTCTATTCACACTGTGAGAATAAGTGACTATGAATATATGTGCAGCTCTATTGCTGGACTATAATTTCGAAGCTATATGTCATCTCAGTTAGCACTCTCTTCCTGTGAGCACTTGGCCATTAATGAGGAACTGAGCTGCTCTTGAAAGACTTAATCCATTAAACTTTCACTTTTTAGTTAAATGGCCCTTTTTTGTAAGTGTTCAATTAGTACAATTACCACAGGTTGCCTGTACAGCGCCGTAAAACCCTCTGGAAGTGAGTGAAATATTCACACTGCAGCATATTCCACAAATTTATTTATATATATATATATATATATATATATATATATATATATATATATATATATTTATTTATTTATTTATTTATTTTTTTCTGAAATTCAATAGTTTTATACTGTGAGCACCAAATTCTTCATTGATGTGCCACTATATACAGTCCCTCTAGAAAAACACGGATTTATTTTGTGATTGTTGTGGGCAAAAATCCTTGATTATTCGGCACGTTTTCTTAAAAAAATGCGATGGAATATTTTTGCAATTTTATGCGATGAAATTGCAGGAAAAACTGCGGTAAAAAGAGGAAAAGGTGATTCCCAACAGCCTGTTCTCTCTAGACACTGCCTTCATGTCAAGAGTCATTTCTGATCACTTCAAGATATTAAATCACTGAATATTGAAGTTCTCGTTCTGTTTTATTTCACACCTTCATGAACACATGAATCAAACTGACAAAACATTGAGTCAAACAAGTTCTGTCGCTTCACAAGAGGAATATTCAACAACTTCTGTGAAAATGAATAAATGAAATATAAACAAATAAAATGTGGTCGCGATACAAAACAGACATCTTGTGTTAAATCAAGTGCTTCCAATCTCTGACTGCAGCGTGAATTATTTCACACACTACTAATATACAGCGTCGTCTGCGGTCCGACACGCAGAATAATTCACCCCACTGTCATGTGACACAGCGGGAAACTGCTTCACGCGGTCAAATGAGAATGATCTGCGTTCTTCATCACGGTTTCACCGCGGGGTTTGCAGACGATGTTCACGTCGCGTCATTACGTCACTTCATGAGGTTCCCATGGCAACAGAGGGAAAATAATGGCGCTTTATTTGTGTGAAGTGAACGCAACATTTTTCAACTTTCTGCTAAGATGCATGTGACTTTTTTGCAACGAAAATACAGGGATTGTGAAATCATGCATATTTTGCTTGCTGAAATCAGCAATTTATGCGGCGAAAGTGCGGCGTATTTGAAAAAATGCGACCCCCGCATAAATATGCGACTTTGGCCGATTATACAGGAAATCAAGCGATCGCATAATCGCGTTTTTCTGGAGGGACTATATATAGGCTATTTTACAGTAATCCCTTCATAATAAACAGCCCAAAGAAATAGTCTAAACATTCATATTGCTGTGACATTTTATGTACCTTGTTTGTTAGATTATTAGGTTTAATGTTAATGTGCAGTTTAATGTGTTGCTAGCACATTTTATTTCAGTATTTATTACATGTTTCAGACACTCATCTCAGTATAGCAATATTTTTTTGGGAAAAGCCCCCAAAAAGTCACGTTTACTAATGTAAGTTAAGTGTAGTGGCTGAACAACACCTCGTGTCTGCCTGAATCACTCGCACAGAGACACTGAACATGCAGGATTCATATTTAAACCGTCTTTATTAGACACTATTCTACATCATGATTAGTATAAAGAATTTAAGAGTAGTAAAAAAAAAATACCATTCACAATCCTCAGCTTGATCAAGTTGATCCTTGAAATGCAATCGACCCTTCGCAAACAGTTTGATTGACAGGCGATCTGACCAATCAGAACCCCGAATCGGCCATACTTGTTTCATTACTTTTTGAATGAATCTTTTGAGTGAATGATTCAATGACTCATTAATAAATACTTGTTTCATTACTTTTTGAATGAATCTTTTGAGTCACAAAAAAGTCACTTGCCACCACAGTAAGATGCAATTGACCCTTCACAAACAGTTTGATTGACAGGCGATCTGACCAATCATAACCCCGAATCCGCCATTTTGTCCGTCAAAGCAGTCAGGGGAGTTAGTAGATTAAAGTTGGTGAACTTGAATCACGTCTTGAAACAACATTCCTTCTGATGTTCATTCATGTTTATTTGATGCTATAAATGAACTAGTATGAAGAGATGATCGCTTCACGAGGAGCTACAGCGATCTGTCACCACACATTAAACACACACTAGACGCTATTTATTGATTCAACTGCTTTAAAAAAATACAATATTTTAAATATGAAACTGTTTCATACGTTGTCGTCAATAGAGACTCACTGAACCATCAGATTTCATCAAAAATATCTTCATTTGTGTTCTGAAGATGAACGAAGATCTTACGGGTGTAGAACGACATGAGGGAGAGGAATTAATGACCGACGTTTCATTTTTGGGTGATGTCCTAATTGAACTATAGCCTAATCCTGGCTTAATCTAAGCCCTGTCTGTGAAACCAGGCTTTCGAGTACCAGTTTTAGTTTATTGAGAACTCTAACTTTTTCACCTGATGCTCTTGGGCAGGTGTCAGCAATGATAGAAGCATTATAAATATGTCATATTACTCAAAACATCATCGACAGCCGTGTACCTGGACTAGCTCCCCATAACTCGAGCGAGAGAGTCGCATGAAAGCTGGAGAGGCGGGGATGTTCAGTGGCCGCGTCTGTAGGGGTTCAGGGGGTGCAGACGTGACCGTGTCCCCAATACAGCACTGAAGAAAAGCCCAGAGCCGCCTTTGAGATGGAAATGTTAAGGAGGTAGCGAGGGTGTCCAAGGCAGTATGAATTATTCAAAAGAACCTTTTGAGTCTTGACGGTCAATATCTGTGACTGAAAGGAGAGACAAGCCCAGAACCGTGGTTCTCAGAATAGGATTCTCAGATCTGAAAGTATGAGCTGGTTTGTCTGTAATAGGCATTTCTGTCAGAGCCGTGAGATGTGAACTAGGTTACAACTAGTTTGGCATAAGAATGTGCGTGAGTGTCAGGCTTTGTGTAGCATTGATAGCACAGCCGTGTTCTCACACAATGCTATGAATTCATGTTTCATGCCCCTTCATGCATGCATGAAAACATGAGTAGCCTGCCGTAAAGGTTATATCAAGAAAAGCTGGGGGAAAAAAAACTTTTTCTTGGTATGTCAGCAAGGATAGATCAGCAAGGTCTGTAATCGTAGGATTATTTCGTATACGATTCCTTTCAATCTGTCCTTTGAGCACTTTTGCAAGGGTCCTTAAAGTCTTAAAATGTCTGTAAGTTTTCCTAATAAAAGGCCTTAAAGTATTAAATTCTTAAAATCAGATTTGATGGGTCTTAAATATCAGTGGACAGACTTAAAGATTAGTAGTTTCTGCGTCATCAGAGAGAATCGAGGTACAGTCTGAACGGAACATGGCCGGAAGAAACACAAAGTACTTTTCTCGGCTGGAGAAAGCAAACCAGCGTCTCGCTAGTAAAGTTTTGATGGATAAGGATCGCAATCAAGGTAAAGATGTTTGCGATGACGTACAGGAATCGTACATTAATCTCTTGTCTATTAAATTGAAAAAAGAAATCAACCCTCGACACACATTGTATTTATGTACATTTGCACGTCTCCACATTCACATTGTTTCCACACATATTCGGTATAATGTTTTGATTTTTCGTGTGTATGTTGCTGTGTTTAGTAATTCTGAATGGATCTGTTTACTGTAGTATATGAAGACAGGTCAAGGCGGTTGGTTTAGGGGTTTTTTTTTTGGCGTCTCCGTTTGCCTCTAAAAAAATAAAATGTGGTCGCGATACAAAACAGACATCTTGTGTTAAATCAAGTGCTTCCAATCTCTGACTGCAACGTGAATTATTTCACACACTACTAATATACAGCGTCGTCTGCGGTCCGACACGCAGAATAATTCACCCCACTGTCATGTGACACAGCGGGAAACTGCTTCACTCGCTCTTTTGCGCTTATTTTTGTTGTCGAATGAGAATGATCTGCGTTCTTCATCACGGTTTCACCGCGGGGTTTGCAGACGATGTTCACGTCGTGTAATTACGTCACTTCATGAGGTTCCCATGGCAACAACGGGAAAATAATGGCGCTTTACTTGTGTGAAGTGAACGCAACATTTCTCAACTTTCTGCTAAGATACATGTGACTTTTTTGCAACGAAAATACAGGGATTGTGAAATCATGCATATTTTGCTTGTTTAAAAAAATCGGCAATTTATGCGGCGAAAGTGCGGCGTATTTGAAAAAATGCGACCCCTGCATAAATATGCGGACTTTGGCTGATTATGCATGAAATCAAGCGATCGCATAATCGCGTTTTTCTGGAGGGACTATATATAGGCTATTTTACAGTAATCTACTTTCTGCATCATCAGAGAGAATCGAGGCACAGACTGAACGGAACATGGCCGGAAGAAACACAAAGTACGTTTCTCGGCTGGATAAAGCAAACCAGCGTCTCGCTAGTAAAGTTTTGATAGATAAGAATCGCAATCAAGGTAAAGACGTTTGCGGTGACGTACAGGAATCGTACATTAAGCACTTGTCCATTAAATTGAAAAAAGAAATCGCTATGTACACTCTGCACATTTACACGTCTCCACATTCACGTTGTTTCCACACATATTCAATATAATGTTTTGATTTGTCGTGTGTATGTTGCTGTGTTTAGTAATTCTGAATGGATCTAGTATATGCAGACAGGTCACGGCGGTTGGTTTAGGGTTTTTTTTTTTTGGCGTCTCCATTTGCCTCTGTTCGGTATCGCAACTTGACATGTCTAAAATGTATTGTGTGTTTTTTTTTAATTTTTTTTATTTCTTTAATTGGTGCTTTGGTGTGCATACATTTGACTCCTGGACTCTTTATTTGGTCATTTGGTGTCCTTTTGGAGTCTTTTTTCCCCAAATACACCTAAATTTACATTGAAAATAGCTCATACAATTGTGTGAGAGTCACCCTTCTCATGGTTTACTTTGCTGGATATTGCAAATCATACAAAAAAAAATGCAATAAATGGTGCATGCTTAATTTCACGATAGTTGACCAGATTTGGTCTTAATTTCCATATAAGGTGGTGTTAAAAAAAGTCTTAAATTTAAATAGTTTATATCTGTAGACACCATGGTTGGATCAAGTCTCCACATCAGAAATATTAGATCCAACTTAAGACACCGGATCCTGTCAGAGGATATCCGTTTTGTCTGGTATCCAAAACCAGTCAGCAGAGTTTTCTCTGATACCTAAAACCTGTCAATAGGAAGTCTTGTGTGGTATTCAAAATCAGTGTTTTTCCAAAAATAAATGAATGGTCTTCTGTCAGCTTAAAAGGTTGACTCGGAAAGCCAGAGAAGAGCAGTAAGCAGAAGATGAATGAATGATAAATATTATTATTATTATATAATCTTAGACTTCGTCTGACCAGCATTAATACAAGTGTTGTTATAAGGCCAATCCGACACCGCAACGACAAACACCAACAAGCAAGTTAGCCATTGGATTTAGAATTCTATGAGCAAAAACGGTCATGTTCACACAAACCAGTCACAGAGAGTCAAGTCTGACTGGGAAAAATTGAGATTCACAACTACATACGTGTAACCATGTTAACAATATTTTCAGGCAACTTTATTAGATTAATAATACAGTCAATCATATATATATATATTCATTGTATTAAAGTGTTGAAGCAAACATAAACATACTAACCTGAAATCCGAAGCGCTAGCCATCGATCTGATCCCTTGTGTTGGGGTTGGTATAGCCTACACCGGATTTTATCAGCGTGACCCTTTTTTATTGACGCAACCCATCAAAGGCCTATACAACCATTATTAGCTAAACAAGCCAAAACGAATGAAACCAGCGTTACCTCTCTCTTTCGGCACGAATCCAAATATTTCCATTTCGCAAAGTATTTGGATGCTATACTTACTATTTATTATGTAAAGTCCTTCACGTCAGTATCGATGGAAAAAAATCCTCTTCAAAAATGGCAACACCACAATGGAGCAGTAGATACGTTTTCTGAACGGCACGGATTGCACTACGGACTATTGAAATTGAGCATTGTAACGTTTATATGTTTTCACTGTATTTTATTTGTACAATGAACAAACTGCAATGCCACGTTTGCGGTGTTTTGTTGTGTGTGCGTGAGCCGTCGGTGCGATCGGACAGCAGTTTTTGTGAGGGACATGCATCATCGTCATGGCAACGGTTTGTGGCCTGGTCAGATTACGTCAGAGTTTGTTGGAAAACCACACCACACTGCTCAGACATTCCACGACCCAACAAACGCATGTTAAGTCGGGCGAAAACAGACGCCAATAGGGGTATCACACCGATCCAACAGACGTGTTTGTTGGCGATTGTCGGTGTGGTGTGAATTGACCTATACCAGACAGCCACAACAACATCCCATAATAAAAAAAACCCTTGAAATTGTGATATTCCTCTTCTCTCTTATTTGTGCTGACAAACACTCCACATTTCATGAAAACCCCCCAATCATGAGATTAAACAAAAACAGGCATTGCAAGAACAATGAAATAATTAATATAAAATATAAAGACATAACTAAAATGACAAATGGATTAAAGATTGAATATATTAATCGAATGACAATGATGGATGAGAAGTGATTATAAAGCTAATTTAAGAAGATAAAACAAAACCCAAATGTTTGGTTGCTATCTTGAAGCTACACACACGTTACTGAAACAGATCCTTAGATCCATCATGTGATAAACAGAAGCTCAAACGTCTTTGCTTGACACACACGAACCTGTGATGTTTGTTCTCGTGCGTAAAACATGCAGATTTATCAGGCTAAATTATAAAATGAAGAGCTGAAAGTTTCTCTTAAAGGGATAGTTCACCCAAAATGCAAAATTCTGTCATTATGTACTAAATCTGCATGACTTCCTTTCTCACAAATGAAGAACAAACAAACCAAACAGTTCAATTTTATGAGCAGCAACAAAAACTAGATGAGTAAAGTTCGTAGACTAACTTTAAGTTGGCTCGCAAAAGCCTAGCCAGAAAATTGGAAGTAGTTTTACAAGTTTGAAAGTTTTAGTTTAGTAGTTTTGATGGGTGAATGGATGGATGGATGGTTGAATGGATGGATGGATGGATGGATGGATGGATGGATATATGGATGTATGGATGAATGGATGAATGGATGAATGGATGGATGGATGAATGGATGGATGGATGAATGGATGGATGGTTGAATGGATGGATGGATGGATGGATGGTTGAATAGATAGATGGATGGATGGTTGAATAGATGGATGGATGGATGGATGGATGGATGGATGAATGGATGGTTGAATGGATGGATGGATGGATGGATGGTTGAATGGATGGTTGAATGGATGGATGGATGGATGGATGAATGGATCGATGGTTGAATGGATGGATGGATGGTTGAATAGATGGATGGATGGATGGATGGATGGTTGAATGGATGGATGGATGGATGGTTGAATGGATGGATGTATGTATGGATGAATGGATGGATGGATGGATGGTTGAATGGATGGTTGAATGGATGGTTGGATGGATGGATGGATGGATGGATGAATGGATCGATGGTTGAATGGATGGATGGATGGATGGATGGTTGAATAGATAGATGGATGGATGGTTGAATAGATGGATGGATGGTTGAATGGATGGATGGATGGATGGATGAATGAATAGATGGATGGTTGAATGAATAGATGGATGGTTGAATAGATGGATGGTTGGATGGATGGATGGATTGATGGATGAATAGATGGATGGATGGATGGATGGATGGATGAATGGATGAATGGATGGATGAATAGATGGATAGATGGATGAATAAATGAATGGATGGATTAATAAATGAATGGATAGATGGATGAATAGATGGATGAATGGATGGATGGATGGATAGATGGATGGATGGATGAATGGATGAATAGATGGATGGATGGATGAATGGATGGATGGATGATGGATGGATAGATAGATGGATGAATGGATGAATAGATGGATGGATGGATGGATGGATGAATAGATGGATGAATAGATGGATGAATGAATGAATGGATGGATGAATAAATGAATGGATGGATGGATGGATAAATGAATGAATGGATGGATGAATAAATGAATGGATGGATGGATGGATGGATGGATGGATGAATAAATGGATGGATGGATGGATGAATAAATGGATGGATGGATGGATGGATGAATAAATGAATGGATGGATGGATGGATGGATGAATAAATGAATGGATGGATGGATGGATGGATGGATGGATGGATGAATAAATGAATGAATAGATGGATGAATAGATGGATGAATGGATGGATGGATGGATGAATAAATGGATGGATGGATGGATAGCACATAGAATGGCGGCTTCAGTGTGTTTAGATTTGAATTTTCAATGTCAATGGGAGTTTTGGAAGTATGATCATCATTTTTAAGAAAACCGTAAGTCTGATCAGTCTGAAAAGATCTAGCACACTAAATCAGAACAGTCTGAAGGTCTGACCCGAGCTTGGTGGTTGTAACTTTAAAGCTCTAGGAGGAGATACAGTCTGAAACTTGAAGAAGAGGAAGAAGCCAACTTTCAAGCCAACTTAACAACATGTTGGGGGAGTGTTTTGGGTGAAGCAGAGCAATGAATACCGAATCATGCAAGATATTAATACAAATATTTAATGCATACATTGATAATATGAGATCATCAAACCTGTGCTGTCTGTAGGTTATCTCAGTGGGAAGCTGGAGACCTGCTGTGCATTGGGTGTGTTTTGTTCGTGATTGTGAGCTGGTTGGCAGGTTAGTTCTGCGCTCACCTCAACAAAGAACACGCTTTCTTGGACACCCAAAGGCTTTGAGAAGTTGAACTAGCTGGTTTTGAAGCAGTTCAGCCCAGCAGCAGCAGCATATTAAGAAGATGAAAGCCAAATGCGGTAGTTTAATGTTATTACTGACGTGAGTGAGAGAAGATCACAGCTGAAGACCGTCTGCCTCTTGGTGATAATTTCTCATTCTTTCATTTTTTTCATTTAATGGCAGACCAAAACAGAATGACTAACTGAATTAAAGTCTTTTATTTTTGATATCTATCTGACACAGTTTTAAAGACTAAAAAGAATACATAAGCAACGTGAAGCTTTGAAAGTGTACTTCGGCGTACAGTGTCTTGGAACGGTTCTTGTTTGGAATAGAATATCTATAACATATAAATGTGTTTTCTTGTAATAGAATGTTTGCACAGAACGCGAATTATCTGGACTATAGCTGAGAAAAAAAAAAAAAAAAAAAAAATATATATATATATATATATAAAAACACACTGCCAAATGTTAATTATAAATTCAAATAAGTTGTTAAGGCTTAAGAAATGAGACATAGTCAATAAGCAACCAATATTATATAAAACTATTTATTATTAATAATCACTTTAATTTTAGTTATTATTAATAATGAGATTAATTTAATGAAATTAAATAAAATGATCAAAATACAGGACCACAACACAACAAATTCTTGGTAACACCAAGTTTCACTCCCTCTCTTGGCAGCTGAATCCACTGAAAAGGCCGTATTTATTTTCAAGTTGATAACCACACCACCCACATTCAGCTTGATGATGCTGTCACAACAACTACTGCAATATGGCTGCACCATATATGGGAAAAAAATCAATATTGCAATATGGCTTGGTTAGATTATCAAACTGCCAACCTGTGTTTAGAAGCAGTGCTATTAATATTTGATATATATTTTTCATGTTAATTTTAGTTAAATTTTTAGTCTTTTTTTTTTTATAATTTTGTTTTACAGTTAATTTTTGTGCTTTGCAACAATTTAATTTTTTAGTTTTTCAGTTAAATCAGACACCTTATTAAAAATCTCTTATTTCAACATCACTGCTGCGTTTCTATCATTTTAGTCCATAAGGAGATCTTATTCGGCACCGGATGATCAGTGATGGTTCAGAAGGTCACAGTTAAAGTCAGGGCCTGAAATTAATGCGAAGTACATGATACAGCGTCACTCGGTAACGTTTTTTTGAATTCTAACAATGCATGAATGTGAAGGACGCTCAGGAGAGCTGACGGGCCAGCGCTGCATCATAACGAAAGCTTGAGTTTTGACAGTTCTTTCTAAAGTTTTGTGCGCGCATTCAATTGCATAAAAATTGCATTTAATGTACCTTTAGATTTGCTACAGTTATTCACTGTATATAGTACAGAAACTTTCTGTCTGTAAACCAGTTAACTGTTTTTCACAGTTTTACTGTCAAAAAAATAATTTTTTACAGTGTAGCATGTAAATCTCTGCAATCTTGTGCTTTATTGCAGTCACAAAAACATATAAAGCACCTTTAATAGAGAATCCATTTCCATTTACGCTACAATGCTTTGAAAATAAATATTTACGTTTCCCCACTTTGTGATATTATTTACTTTTATTTACTTATTTTATGTTTTTACTTTTTTTTTTAATTGAATGCATTTAAAGGTACAATATGTAGAATTTTTAGATTAAAATATCCAAAAACCACTTGCACAGTGTTGTTAAGCTGTGTACTTACATTATCCTAAATGTTTCCAAGAATTTGTAGATTCAGAGAAAATCCCAATGTTAAATAGCGGGCCGCCCCGGTTCTTTTCACTTCACATTGCGCCTGTAAATGACGTCATATCCCTGGGCTCACAGTAACCATGGCAACAGACACGGACAGTGGCGCACTGCTGTTGTTTCGTCCAAACATTATGGACCATGGCGAGCAAACTTTGGGACAAAAGGAGAAATAAAGCAGTGGGGTTTCCGAGATGACAAGAGCTTTGCGACAAACTCTCGCACGTTATTAGACAAGATAAGCAAATGTAGGCTATAAGACTCATCAATGTTATAAAGCTCAACACGACGAAGTGTGAGAATATCATCAGTGTGATCATCTAATGTTGATCTATCTTACTGTTAAGTCTATTAACACACTCAAACTCAGTTTAGTATGATAGTGTGACGTTAGAGCAAGACGTTTCCTCACAGTTTTAATTCGTCAAATAAACTGACCTGTATGAGGAGTATTTCAGCACTTGTGAGTAGTTGATATCTGTCTCTCATTAGTGATTCTCGTCCACGTCCAGCTTCACACCACAGTCATGATAAAAACAGTTCCATCATCCCATATTCACTGCGTCATCAATCTACGCTTTTGTCATTGTTTTGAATTGTTTATCGCCCCCTAGTGGCCGAAAAACTACGGATTGTACCTTTAAACCGTTTTGACTATTACTTTACAGGCAGCTCAAGGTTTTTCTTGTCTTTTGAGCACTAGTTGAAGTCATCTTTTGTTTCTAACCGTAGAAATGTGCACAGTAGTTGTAGCAGTACTAACATTGTGTAAAATAATTCAGCTACCTTAATTTTAAATTAAGATTTTAAGGTTTTATTTCAAGCTGTAACCTTAAAGCATGTTAGTTTTTTTTAGTTAAGTGGAAACTAAGTGTCTTCGCACCTGCAGGCCTGGATCATTTCACACCCAAACCAATCCTGTTACAGTAAATACTGATGTTTGGAGATAAATATACCCTTGTAACTCTTAGAAAAGTTTAACAGTAACAAACTTAGCATGTATTCAACCGGTTAGTTTTTTCGAACAGTGTGAAGGCCATTGAACACGATAGACTTATCCAGCTGTGAGCTTTAGATGGCAATTAAAACAGACGCATTGCATAATTAACATTGTCATTAAAGAGGACATGTCTGATTAGATCAGGCTGGTTCGTAATGACCTGTCTGAAAACCGAGCCGTGTGACTTCCGTGGAACTTGAACGCTCATTCAGACGGCTCCGTCTCCGGCTATTTTGCACACAAAGGTGTCACGTTAGCAAGTCTTGCCTTTCACAGGCTGTCTGGCATCAAGTTTAAGAGGCAGGAAGATTGAATCTTTGCACCATGTCTGTGTCTTTCATACATCACTCCTCTTGGACTGGTTTGCTAGTCAATCCTTTGTTAAAAACAGATGTAATGTACTTGAGCATATTGAAAAGTGCATCTGTAATTGAACCTTTTTCGGCTTAATGACATCACAGAGATGAATGCATTTAACCCTTGTGTTGTGTTGTGGGTCAAATTGAATCGTTTAGATTTTCTAGTTGTTGGAAATACTGTTTTTTTTCTTGATATTTTGTGACTTTTTCTCATTTATCATCATGCAAAGTTTCAACATGCTGGTGTTTTTTGACATGTACAAACAAAATCACTGTTACGTTTGTGACGTTCTCCGCATATTTTAACGCTCTAAAGCAACTGTACTGACCCGAAATAATAACATTTCTTGGTTATATTTTGTCATTTTATTTTTTTTACTACCTTATGGAGCTAGAAAATGAGGTTTTCCACATTTATTTCAATACAGAAACATGTTTTAACCAGCAGCATGTGTGTGAAGTTCATATCCAGAAACTTCTTGACTTGATGAAATGAGTTTACAAAACAGCCAACTTAGGAAAAGTACATATTTTCATTATACAGCTGCATTTAATTGTTCAGTTATGATGTTCTAAGAAAAAATAAATAATAAAAAAAAAATATTTATTGTCTTTAAAAATCCACTGTTTATTTTCAAATTTCAGTTTTAAAATCAGTTTTAAAAAATGGTTAAACATTTTCATTAAATCATATCTTCAGATATATTTTTTGGAATATTTGACAAATGTTGATATTAAAAGTGTACAGTTTGTACGTGAATCTTTGTTGTTTTTCATAGAGTGATTTTTGAGGAATTGTATTGAATCCAATTAGGATCAATTTGACCCGCTCCATAACGAGTGTATCAGAAATCCAAATGACCAAATGACTGGCCAAGTACATGTTAACAACACCTATTGGGTGTTTCGAGACTTTAGTCACGGCGAGAAAGTGGGATAGATGCATATCTAATATCCGGAAGTAGCACCTGCACTCTGAATGTCCTGTTGAAGAATTATAATTAAACGAGTATCTGAATATCATTTCAGTTGTATTGCTTTATGAATCGGTCACAATATACAAAGCTGTTATTAAAGACACAGTCCTATTTAAAGATTAGAGAGTGGAAAATGGTTATAAAGGAACTGGTTTTGGTGCGAGAAACATAAAAAATGTTCTTGATATTCAAACATGTGATGTTACTCTACAATAATAATAAAAATAATAAAAACATACTGCAAGTTTCAGAACTCAAAACTAACTCTCCAGTTTGAAATATTAATTATTCTTTTCTAAAACCCTTTTGAAACGCCCGGATTTGAAATCAGGAGATTCGGGATGAGTCAAATGTATGTTAAGGGTTTGACACGGACGTCAAGGCTGTTAGGGAAAGTCTTTAAGTTTTCCTAATAAAAGGCCTTAAAAAGCATTAAATTATCTGAAATTCAGATTTGATGGGTCTTAAATATTTTTGAAAATAAAAAATAAAAGCTAGAAGCTAGATGACCAGCCTCGTATGAGTAAATGAATGTTTATTTAAAAATGGCTCAGGAATGAGTCCACGCGATCTTATTGCTAAATGACAACGATTCGCCTGTCTATTAAACTTTTGACAAAATCATACCAGAACATTCGAGTCTGTGTGACCCAGAGAGAGCAGTTGTTGTGTATCGTATGAACCACGCAGTTTCATTATTACAAATATTCATATTATCACAGAAGAAAAGGTATAAAAGTGTTTAGTTCGGATATAAACACTGATGTCTACGTTAGCGATTAAAATAGTGAATCAACTTTTGAAAGTAACGTTGCTTCAAATAATGATTGTATCATTCGATTCGCTACGTGGCGACAAGTGACTGTTAAAAATGTGTTTGGCATTGAATCATTCATTTAAAAATGCGGATTCATCCAGTAATTAAACAATTAAGTCATTGAATCATTCATTCAAATTATTCTTTTTAATTCAGATTCATTTAACATTTTAAATAGACTGCAGCAATTAACATCGGTCAGAATCTCTTCTAAATTACATTATTTTGATTAATTTATCCAGAATCGTGCAGCTCTGCGATATATAATGTGTATTTCCGTCACAGGTTTGGTCTTAAATATCATATAAGATGGTATTAAAAAGGTCTTAAATTGAACTTGTTTATATCCGTAGACGCCCTCACTGTGGTTGCGTTATTTCAGTTTCTTCTGACTCGGGATCAGACATATTCCGCCGCTTTGAGTATCAAAACACACAACATGTGGTGGGAGTTTACTTCCGTTTCTGTAAGAGGTATCGCCCTTCAAATGCAGCGATTTCCTCAGAGTGAAAATTAAAATAGTAATTGTTTTGTTTTATTTTGGGTGCAAAAAAAACATTGAAACTTTATAAACTAACCTCAGAAAACGGAATATAAAAATCTTGCTCTATATTTAATGACCCCATTTAAATCATGTATAATACATTACATGCAGCTATGAGGTAATGTCTTTTTGTTGTTGAATGCAGTGAACTCATTTCACATTAAAGGCTCATTCGATTCTTTTTTAAAGATTATTCATAGCAGGTAAATGAGTCTGGCATCAGTGCAAAAACAGCTGCTTCACATTATGCATCTCCTGAGTTTGAAAAACAACAACTGATAAAAATGATTGGATGAGCCATGCTTGAAACCGCGCC
>CM076077.1:34297500-34357500 GCA_038088235.1 Zacco platypus
GTACATTCTGTATTCAAATAATTGAAATAATTTTGAATGTATATATTCCTTTATTAAGAAAAATAAAATAATTTCATTTGCAAACATTCGCTCTTTGCAAATATTGTGTGTGTGTATATATGTGTGTATATATATATGTGTATATATATGTGCATATGTGTATATATATGTGTGTATATATGTGCATATATGTGTATGTATGTATATATATGTGTATATGTGTGCATATATGTGTATATATGTGTGTATATATGTGTATATATGTGTGTATATATGTGCATATATGTGTATATATATGTGTGTATATATGTGTATGTATGTATATATATTTGTATATGTGTGCATATATGTGTATATATGTGTGTATATATGTGTGTATATATGTGTGTATATATGTGTATATATGTGTGCATATATGTGTATATATATGTATATATGTGTACATATATGTGTGTATATATATGTGCATATATGTGTATATATATATATATATATAATATATGTGTATATGTATGTAGATGTATATCCATATATATGTATGTAGATGTATATATATATATATAATTGGTATTTCCTACTGACACAATAATAATCATTTTAAAGCAAATTTAGTTGTGAAGCATATATAAGTTTTCACAATCTAAATCTTCAACTTCTCTCAGATTCTTGGAACAAAAGCATTAAAGTTATGAAAAAATTTGTTCACAGTCATCAATGGTGTTTATTTATCAATTAACTAAATCAAATCAATATTTTATCTAACCGCCCGTTGTCAAGGTACACTTAAGGTTGTTCCAAGCGCCTTTCAGAAGTCGTGTGCAGTTTTCTGTGGACGTATTATTTTTCACGATCTCTCTTCTTCGCTGACTGACTCGATGAAGGTGAGATCTCTGTTTCAGGACGACGCGTTCATACAAAAATCTCACTAGATCATTAAATATATTTACAAATCGACTGTTTTGAAACTTAAAATGGATATTTTCTTCTGACACACTATCAAAATAACCATCTTAAAACATATTATCGTGAAGCATCTTCAAACCTGTGTGTAAATGAGAAGCACCTGCTCTTCAGTGGAGCTGCATCAGTGTGGATGCTGGAGGATCGTCTTTCGTGTGTGAGGAGACAGAGGTGTCTCTCTCAAACAGTGTAAGGACACTAACGACTGACTGACAGCAGAGCACTTGAGTCAGGCATTCAGCTTTGTCATTTTAAACTCTGAAATATAATCCTGAGAGCTCAAGATAAGCTTTAGTGTCTCTGAACGACCACTGTTACGTGGTTCATGACCCGAAGGCTTGTGCGAATCTGATAGCAGAGCGGCATACACACAGATCAGGTTTGTCTTAAACCCAAAGTTCTCTCCATTTATCACTGTTTCTCTCCAGAGTCCTTGACTACGTCACACAAACGCTTGTCAACTTTTTTCCGTCTTTTCAACCGTGAATCAAAGCATATGTGTAAAAACTGTAAACGTATATTTTGGGCTTTTCAGACACATCAACTTGAAGTCTAGTCCTCTAGTGGCGCTTAAGGCCGTGAAACACCAAGCCGACGGCTGGTCGTCAGGCCATCGCTGAGCATCTGTCGGTCTTGTTTCTGCTAGTTGGCCTTGTTTGTGATTGTATTTAGATGCAGCCTCAGATCCAGAGGTGATTATGCTAGATATTATCATGCAAAATTATTCAAATATGGGCAAAAGTATGCTGTCGCACTCCAGGGTTTGTTTTGTTTTCTTTTAATTGTAATAAATGTAAATAATTCAGCTTGTCTTCTTAATTAAAAATGTAATTATTTTAAAACTTGTGTTTTAAAAATACATTAATGAGACTTTCCTCCATTTTTGATTCGCAGACAAATTTAAATTGTCTATTGGTCAAAAGTCTTTTCGCCATTTCAGAGTATTCGCCAAATATGAGTTTTGGTACACAGTTTGGCTTCCACACGTGTCACTTTGCATGAATGAGGTGTAAATACTAAAATAAAATAATGTTTTTGTTTTTTTGGAAAGTGTCAGTGAAAGGAGGTGCTTAACCTTCAGAAAATGATTGTAAATGTTTGCAAGTCAAGCAAAATATAGTTTGAGCTGTATTATTATTTTTTATTTATGAAGTTTGCTACAGTGTAAATCTCTGATTTTTATGCGTTATTAGTGTCTAGAAATAACGTATAAAATAAAGTAGCTCATTAAAGGTAAAGTTTTCAGTTATATTTATTAAAAAATATAATATTTTATATTTGTATATTGTATACTAATTGTTATTAGTGTTGTCATGAGACTGGAATTTCCAACTTCGTTTGATACCTTAAAAAAAATATTGATATGCGATACAATTTTCGGTACCACATGGAAAACAGTTTTTTATGTGTGTATGTATATATATATATATATATATATATATATATATATATATATACACACACACACACATATGCATATATATGTATATATATATATATATATATATATATATATATATATATATATATACTTACATACAGAACATGGAGGCTTTATTTGAATTTGAGAAAAAGCAACAAGCAAATAAACGGTGCGTATTAAAATAAGAACAAATAAACAGATTGCAAACGATCGTCCAGTTTTTCAGGTAGGCTCTAACTGTAGTATTCAGGTAAGAAATAATAATTTCATTGTAAAAATTAAATATAGATGAATGTTTACAATTAAAGTTACAGCACATAAAGAGAGAGCGTCTGGTATCGGTGTATTGATTCTGCATATTAGAACCGTTTTAGATATTTCAGTATAGATACATATCGAAACATCAATATTTTTGACAAAACTAATTCAGTTAATATCTGAAATTCAGTTACTACCATGTGCATAAGCCAAGAACCACCTATTTGGCTTGAAACCCTCTGACACAAAGCGACCAATCCCGTGACATTTAAGGGGTGGGTTGATCTAAAATCCATGATACTACAATAAGCAGTCCCAAATGGATCTCTAAGCCCCTGCGATCTTCCTCCGAGTCCACACTTTAGTGACATAATGTCACTTCAGGAAGAAGCTTGCTGTGGAAAAGTGTGCTGACCACCCCTCTGAAACCTAAAATAACTAATGGGACGCTCTTAACAGTGCAGTAAGTGGACATGAAGTGTGCCATCTTCTGATATAAATCTGTGCACCCTATAAAAGTCAAGGGTTTAATATGATTTGTTACAGACATTTAAACTGTTTTAAATGGCTCAGAAATTAGTTATATTACCAAAAACATCTGCTCTTATATTTTCCTGTGTTAGGTGAGATGAAGCGCTGCTCTGATGAAGCCTGTTGATGTGAATCTCTGTGTTTGTGTTCAGGGAGCAGGCCTTGCTGACGGCACGCCGTTCCCCAGTGTTAGGCCGGCACAGAGACTACGAACGCATCCGCTACCCTCACGTTTATGATTCTTACGCTGAAGCCACCTTGACCTCCGCATTCGTCGGAGGAGCCAAGGTAAAAGCACACACCCGCTGCTCACACTCAGGAAAAATAAATCTCCACTCTTAAATACAAAATCTCTCCCCAGTGCTTTGTTTACTCTGCATCATGCCAATCTGTTCAATTATATCACATTATCACACACTAGATTACCCTGAGCCTTTGTTTTTAATCCAGTTTTTATGACGTCTTAATTAAAATTCCTGCTGCAGGCCATCTTCCAGCGATTGAAACCGAATCATTTGGGCCTCGTGTTTTTCCTGCGGGTGGGGTGGGACAGGTGGTTTAGTACATTCTAGTGCGCATGTGGTGTTGCTCATTATGTGGACGAGGACTTTAAAAGTAGCAGATCTCAATATCTGAAAGAATTCAAATATAAAGTATTGTAATTGCTGGATTAATCGTTAAAGATCACAATCTCGATTCAAACACCCACGCAATCTCATTTCTAAATGACAAAAATCACAGTAAACACAGCTCTGATCCAGAGAGAACAGTCATGTATATACACGAAACATTACCACGTTATTTCTGTTAGATATTCACATTCATCAATGCTGCGATTAAAAGTTTATATTTCAGATATAAACACTGATGTCTGCGGTAGTGATCAAAATAGAGTAAATCACCGTTTGAAAGTAACATGGCGTTTCAAATAATAGTGTCGATTGCATCATTATACCAGAAGGTGGCAACAGATATTTTTATCGCTGAATCATTTGTTCAAAAAAGCTGATTCATGCAGTAGTGAAACAAGTGTTTGAGTGAGTCGTTGAATCATTCATTCAAAAGTTTTTTGTTTTTTTTATAATTCAGATTATATAAACCATTTTAAATTGACCGCAGCAATTAACATTTTGTTAGAACCTCTAGTAAGTCGCGTGTTATTTTGTTCAATTATCGGTTTAGGAGAATCGTGATCTCTTTTTGAAACAAAAAAATCGTGATTCTCAATTTATCCAGAATCGCACAACTCTAAATCGTAACGAGTTAAAGTACCGAAGTTTTGTCCAGAAGAATGCATATGAAAAATAACATGATGCTTTGCTTTGCCAGCGCCACTTTTACTAATTATTATTATTGTTATTACTATTGAATAGCGGTGTAACGGTACATGTGTTTGTCCCGAACTGTATGCTACGGACGTCATGGTTTGATGCATAGCATTGGACGACGAATACAGTCAGTCACAAATGATTCACGCTACAGTCCAATGCAAATGCAACACTGTTTGCTATCCGCCGCAACAGGAAACCGCGCAGATATGATCTAGATGTGCGTATCTCTCAACCCGTGTTTCAACGGCGGAAAGCCATCAATAAAACAGCTTGAAATAATATCTCACAGCATTACATTCACCTCAGGCGAGTCATTCAGTGTCCACAGCATGATAGTTCACTAGAGAAATCAACTCTTTCACTAAATACAGCTCTGGAAAAAATTAAGAGACCACTGCATATTTTTTGTTATTTTGACCAGTTGTTGCTTTTGGCAAATAAATGCTCTAAATTACAATATTTTTATTTGGAATTTGGGAAAAATGTCAGTAGTTTATAGAATAAAACAAAAATGTTAATTTTACCCAAACACATACCTATAAATAGTAAACCCAGAGAAACTGATCATTTTGCAGTGGTCTCTTAATTTTTTCCAGAGCTGTATATGCTCTATATTAGCTTATGTATTCATTATATTTACTTGTTAGTAATGTTTTAATTACTTAATATGTGATGAAAACAAGTTATGACAGTAACTGTATATGATTTTTTTTTTTTTTAAATAAATTGGAGTAATAATTATATATTTTATTATTATTATTGAGTGTTATTTATTATATCTAAAAATTGATATCATAATAACTGAATGTTAATGGTGAACTTTAATATTATAATAATGCGCAAGAAAAGGCTCCATATACAGCATTAGCTGAGATTTTTTTTGGCCATAAGTAAATGTTAATTATAATTGAATTTATTTAAAGAGAGAGGCACAATATGTTCAATAAACCACTGTTTAACAATAAAAAAAAATTAATTTTATGTTTAGTTTTCTCCCCCTGCCGTATCAAACCATCATGTTTGTGTCCCGTTACACCCCTATTATTGAGCGCAGTTTGAATGCTCACAATGAGGAAATGATGTGAGCTCTGGCAATGTGTTTAGATCAACAATATGTGACCAAGATGAGCAGATACGATGACGTATGATGCTGTCTGCTGTGATCAGCAGCTGATTATGACACATTCATTAGTTCGGCATATGCTCTCAGTTTGGTGAAAATGAGTTGTAATTATAGGAGCTGGAGGAAGTGCAGCGTGCTAAAATTAGATATTTATTCTCCTAATTCCATAAATGATTTTCATAAGAGAATGTATAGCAAGCCCAGCTCATCCCACTTCACTCAAAGCAAACATGCAAAGACGCGCCGCTTGCTTTATGACTGATTTCATATCACCGAAGCACTGCGTTTCCAGTTAATTTCAGCTGTAATAAAGCGCACCGGTGGCCGCAGCCCTCCACGTTGGTCTGCACCGTTTAGTTTGAGACGGTTGCCGTGAGCTAATGCATGATGAAGGTTTAATTGTATGTGTTTTTGTGTAATTATGTCCTCTCTGCTGTGCCGGCAGATGCTGCTGCCCGAGGGGATCAGAAGAGAGAATAATAAGATGTATGAGGAGGTTCAAATCCCCCCCAACGAGCCCATGCCCATTGGGTTTGAGGAGAAGCCCGTGTTCATCTCAGAGCTGGACGAGGTCAGTGGCGGCTTATTTACAGCTGTTGACATTTATCAGTGCTTGTGTTCACACTCCATGAGCTCTTCTCAACTAATCCCACTCATTTCTCCTGTTCATATTGACTGATGGCATTATGCCTGAAATCTCCTCCAAATGGTGTCAGATGCAGCATGTGATGGTTTGCAGCAGCGAGTTGTGTTTGTGGATTGGAGAGCTATCTTAATTTGTCTTATGCTGGTTTCAGAATACATGATACCAGCCTATTTTTGGCATGACGTACACTAAATTCATTAAAAACAGCCTAATGGCTGGGTAAATATAGGACAGAACACATGTTGGGTTAATTTTACCCAGCAAATTGGGTTGTTTATTTAACCCAGTATAATGGGTTGACTAATTTCTACTATAATACTAGCTTATTATATTATAATTTTTACTTCATTCATGAATTAATGTTTATGGATTTACATAAATCCTCTAAATACTCCACACAACCACTTTTTTTGCCTGATAATTCCTTTATTTTCAATGATATGTTATAGTAGAGCTCATTTTTAATTCATATCGCCTATATTTAAGGTCGTTTAACAAATATTAGAAGTAATTGAAGAGTAATTGACCATTCCACGTTGTCCGGTTTCGACCGCAACGACGCTGAACCGATAACTTCAGATCGCCACCTTCGTTTCACTCGTAGCCGAAAAATGTTAGTGTGCAATTCCCAAGTATTTATATTCTGTGTCTTTTTAAACCAAATCATAGACTTTTATGCAAGACATCAGGCGTTTCAATCACGTGAAATCACTCGTTCGGTGATGTTATGTATGTCGCTTTGCATAAAATTGAACGATATTTAGAACGAATTTTTAGATCAAATAAAACATACGCAATTTTACAGAAGACTTGACGGAGCTGCACTGCTCTTTCCTGTAAAAACCCAGCGATAAATAGCTCAACCCTTGGGTTATGTTTGACCCAGGATCTGGGTTACACAAAAACTACTGGAGAAATAACCCCAAAAAATTACCCCTTTTTTAATGACGATTTCCCTTTCGCCTCAGAGACGGCCCTATTTTGTCAAGTTGCTAATAAAGCATCATCGGAAAGAGCTTTATTCATGATAACACTAATACAGAATTTTCTCCACAGTACAATATTTTAAAATGAATTGCATGCCATGTAGCTTTTATCAACATGATATTCTAATATTGATTTAGCTTTAGTCACCGAGCGAACGTTAAACATAACTTTAATCCTAATAAACAATCAACAAAACGACTGTGGAATATAGTAAACACAATAAAAACAAGCGCTTAAAATACCAGAGTAACGTTAAATATATCCGCTCATCCGTGAACCTCGAGTCCCGTCGGATTGTGTTTCACCATCGGAGGTGAAGACGACAGCTCCCATGATTCCACGCTCATTCATGGCATCATCAAGCTACGCCTTCATTGTTTTGAATAAACGACATCTACATGGATTGTGTTTTTCCCTCATTATAATGTAATTTTTCTGGATTCCATTTTAATTGAACCCTTTTTTCCCTTCACCTAAAATAATTTCAAACGTAAAGCTGAGTGTAACAAAGTTCGTAAATATGGGAAGAAGGAGGCGGGAACCGGCGAACGTTCAACATATTTAATCATAAAATAAACAAACAATAAAACGAACATAAAAGGGCGGCAGTTCCTCACGGCGACTGCCGCCCACACCAACAAAATAAAACACAACATAAAATCCAGGCCTGGTCCTCTCTCGTCCTTCACTGTCGTCGCTCCTCCTTTATGCTTCCGGAGCTCCTCCGTGAGAGATACGAGACCGGTGCGCCGAGCACCTGAAGCTCGTTAACACTCGCGTCACCGGCCTCGCGCCGTTCCCTCACGGCTCTCGCCCGCCCTGCTCGTCACATACCCCCATCGCCCCTCGCAGGCCGGGGGGTACCCACGAGGCTGCGCCTACTCCCCCCGGGGGCCAGTCTCGGCGGCCACAGCGCCTGGGGGTAAGGACAGACGAGACGAGAGAAAAGGAGACGGAAGCACAAGGAGCGACAAGGACGAGAGAGTGGAGAGAGGAAAACAAAAAAAAAAAAAATTCTTGGTCCGGCTCCCCGACACACTGCCGCTCGGTCCTCAGCCCGCCGAGAGGCTCTTCCTCGCGGTGCCATGCGATGGCACTGGACGCTCGGTGGACGGCCCGATCCTCCTCCGCCCCCTGGCGGCCGGCGATGGCTCCTCCGTATGAGGGCAGCCGGCAGCGAGCCCGCCGTTCCCTGCTCCTCCCCGCTCCGGCGGCAGGCAGCAGGCCTCGGCCCACGGCGGACGGCGGCTCCTCCCCGTTACGGCGGCAGGCAGCAGGCTTTGGCCCACGGCGAACGGCGGCTCCTCCGCTCCCTCTTGGACGGCCGCCACCCCACCTCGTCCCAGGGGCACGGCAGCGAGCTCTCCGTCCCACCCGTTGCTCAGACGCTCCAGCACCACCGCTTCGGGCAGCCACTCGCGGTCTTCACTCCCGCGCTGCCCGATCTCCGCAGCACCGCGATCCCCCTCAGCAGCGAGGGCTCTTCGACAGCATGTCCCTCCTTCCTCCCGGGTTTCGGCACCAGTGTAACAAAGTTCTTAAGAACGGGAAGAAGGAGGCGGGAACCGGCGAACGTTCACAAATGTTTAATCATAAAATAAACAAACAATAAACCAAAAAGTATAAGGGCGGCAGTTCCTCACGGCGACTGCCGCCCACACCAACAAAATAAAACACAACATAAAATCCAGGCCTGGTCCTCTCTCGTCCTTCACTGTCGTCGCTCCTCCTTTATGCTTCCGGAGCTCCTCCGTGAGAGATACGAGACCGGTGCGCCGAGCACCTGAAGCTCGTTAACACTCGCGTCACCGGCCTCGCGCCGTTCCCTCACGGCTCTCGCCCGCCCTGCTCGTCACATACCCCCATCGCCCCTCGCAGGCCGGGGGGTACCCACGAGGCTGCGCCTACTCCCCCCGGGGGCCAGTCTCGGCGGCCGCAGCGCCTGGGGGTAAGGACAGACGAGACGAGAGAAAAGGAGACGGAAGCACAAGGAGCGACAAGGACGAGAGAGTGGAGAGAGGAAAACAAAAAAAAAAAAATTCTTGGTCCGGCTCCCCGACACACTGCCGCTCTCGGTCCTCAGCCCGCCGAGAGGCTCTTCCTCGCGGTGCCATGCGATGGCACTGGACGCTCGGTGGACGGCCCGATCCTCCTCCGCCCCCTGGCGGCCGGCGATGGCTCCTCCACATGAGGGCAGCCGGCAGCGAGCCCGCCGTTCCCTGCTCCTCCCCGCTCCGGCGGCAGGCAGCAGGCCTCGGCCCACGGCGGACGGCGGCTCCTCCCCGTTACGGCGGCAGGCAGCAGGCTTTGGCCCACGGCGAACGGCGGCTCCTCCGCTCCCTCTTGGACGGCCGCCACCCCACCTCGTCCCAGGGGCACGGCAGCGAGCTCTCCGTCCCACCCGTTGCTCAGACGCTCCAGCACCACCGCTTCGGGCAGCCACTCGCGGTCTTCACTCCCGCGCTGCCCGATCTCCGCAGCACCGCGATCCCCCTCAGCAGCGAGGGCTCTTCGACAGCATGTCCCTCCTTCCTCCCGGGTTTCGGCACCAGTGTAACAAAGTTCTTAAGAACGGGAAGAAGGAGGCGGGAACCGGCGAACGTTCACAAATGTTTAATCATAAAATAAACAAACAATAAACCAAAAAGTATAAGGGCGGCAGTTCCTCACGGCGACTGCCGCCCACACCAACAAAATAAAACACAACATAAAATCCAGGCCTGGTCCTCTCTCGTCCTTCACTGTCGTCGCTCCTCCTTTATGCTTCCGGAGCTCCTCCGTGAGAGATACGAGACCGGTGCGCCGAGCACCTGAAGCTCGTTAACACTCGCGTCACCGGCCTCGCGCCGTTCCCTCACGGCTCTCGCCCGCCCTGCTCGTCACACTGAACAATGACATTTTCCCAAGGGTCACTAGCCATCTCGATGAAAAACACAATCGCAAAGCATGCTCAACATGAGCAGAATTCATATTCATAAAGACATTTACATCATGATGGAGTGTGACTCCACCACTTGCTTTCTGGACTTTTTTCATGGACGTGACACCAAACTACCAGTGCTTTTGACATCACTACTGAAGACATAATGTCCATCCAAATCTGATTTGTGAAAACCTCGTCATCAACAGCAGTCCAGAGGCTCACAAAGCCTCCCTTTAGCAAATAGTGAAGGTTTGATTTTGACAGGAAAGTGCACAACAACCTCCTCGCCGAGCTAGAGGACATGCTGGCCGTGGCTTAGACTTTACTGTGGGTCTCCTTTAATTACAGTCATCAGTGTGTCAATCATAATGACAGCCGTGTGGTCATGCCTGAGCTACAAGATACGTTCAGATTCACCAGATCGACACGGGCGACTCGCCAAGTCTTGAGTTTAAACAGATTGATTTAGTCATGCTTGCTGAGGTGTTTTGTGTCGTCTTTATTATGTGAGGCTCAGCTGTTAATGCGTTTAATTCATCAGTCAGTCTTTAATACACTTTTATACCAACCAAATATAGTCAGAAAAAGATGTTTATATGTTATGATTGGCTAACTAACAGGGCTGGGGAGGTTACGTTTAAAATGTATTCCACTACAGATTACAAAATACATGCTTTAAAAAGTCATTTGTAACGTATTTCGTTACATTACTCAAGTTTAGTAACTTAATCTAAATACTTTAGAATACTTTGGAATACTAATAAGTGTGAAACAAACACAAAAAAGGTCATTGTGAGTTTTTATCTCACAATTCTGACTTTTTCCCTCAGAATTGTGTGATATAAAGTTGCAATTGTGAGTTATAAAGTCAGAATTATGAGATATAAACTCACAATATTGAGAAAAGTCAGAATTATGAGATATAAACTCGCAATATTGATAAAAGTCAGAATTATGAGATATAAACTCACAATATTGAGAAAAGTCAGAATTATGAGATATAAACTCGCAATATTGAGAAAAGTCAGAATTATGAGAAATAAACTCACAATATTGAGAAAAGTCAGAATTATGATAAAAACACAATATTGAGAAAAGTCAGAATTATGAGATATAAACTCACAATATTGAGAAAAGTCAGAATTATGAGATATAAACTCGCAATATTGAGAAAAGTCAGAATTATGAGAAATAAACTCACAATATTGAGAAAAGTCAGAATTATGATAAAAACACAATATTGAGAAAAGTCAGAATTATGAGATATAAACTCACACTAAATTCACAATTGCAAGAAAAAAAATCTCTCCCAAATATCTCCCAATTCTGAATTTATAACTTGCAATTGTGAGTTTAAATCTCGCAATTCTGAGAAAAATGAGTCAGAATTGTGAAATACAAACTCACAATTGTGAGGGAAAAAAGGAAAAATTGTGAGAAAAAGTTGCAGTGACGAGTGAATTATAAAATGACTCACAAAACATGAAAACAGTGGAAAACATGAAACTTAACTCTTTTTCAGACGGTCAGAGTCAGAATCACCAATCGCTGTTTAAATGACATTAAAACTCAAAGTAATCACTTTGGTAATCTAAAACACTTTTCAGATGTAACTGTAATCTGATTACCACCCATTTAAAATGAAACTGTAATGAAATACAGTGACTCAAATTTTGTATTTTAAATACGTAACAAAGTTACTTGTATTTCGTTACTCCCCAACCCTGCTAACTAACACATACTGGTGTATTTAACGATGGCTTCATCTGAAAGCTGAGAAATGCCGCCTCCACAGGAAGGTAGGAAGATAACGAGGCGTGTCTGCTTCCTGCGGTCGTGTCACATCCTGTGCGTTTGATTCCATGACGGTGAAAAAATGAAATCTCTTTCGAAAGTTGCAGTTGCTGGTCAGTTTGTGTGGAAATGTATGTCATTCAACGCCTCCTTCGACTTTTGATTTCATTTCCAGAAAGAAATTAGTGTTGCAGTAATTAAATATTCACAAGTTCTCTGTTTGTTGTGGATCATTAGACTGTGATGCTCCTCAGAAACCTGTCCGCAATCAATTTCAGGAGGCGCAGTTGTGTGTTCAGCCTCTGTTGTTCATCAAGTTGCTGGTTTGTAAAAGTGGCTGGTAATGTTATAAGGTTTAAAATTAGAAATTAAAAATGGAAAAAAACATGTGTCATCCACAATCTCAAAAATGCAGAGTTAAAAACAACCCAATTTGGGTTGTTTTACCCCTACGACTGTTTAAATATAGGGTATTATATACTGCTTATTGCAGTATCATATATTGTTTACTAGCTAATTTTTATTAGATTCAGGGCTCAAAATATTTTTTTTTTACTTGATCACACCAGTTTAGCAGCACACGTCACAACTATATAGTCAGAAAAAGATGTTTATGCACTCAAAAAAATATTTCAGTCTAAACATAAGTTTTATGTAATTTAATTACATAGCAATTTTGCATCCATTTGGATGACATAGTTTTGACATTAAACAAACTAATAAACTTAATGTGATTCATATTTGTCAGTCATACGTAAATGAAATAGGTAAGATTTATGTAATAGTTCACAGGTTAATGAACACTGTTTAGTGGTCATGTGTGCGCACACTACTGAGTTAAAGTACCATTGAAGCAGTGTCAGAGTTAATGAGATCATTAAGTGATGATTGAGCATTAATGATGAACACCTGCTGTTAACAAGCAGAATCACTGAAGGACAGAGAAACACAAGAACCACAACTGATGAAATCAACTGAAGATAAAAGACATTTAATCTCTCACTATTCATTACATAAATCTTACCTATTTCATTTACATATGACTGACAAATATGAATCACATTAAGTTTATTAGTTTGTTTATGTTAAAACTATGTAATCCGAATGGATGGAAAATTGCTATGTAATTAAATTACATAAAACTTATGTTTAGACAGAAATATTTTTTTGAGTGTATGTAAACAGCCTCTGTTATGATTGGCTAATCATAAGCAGATGTATTTTATTATTACATTATTTTATTATTATTATTATTATTGCTGATTTTATTTATTTATTTATTTATTTATTTTGGTTAAGCAAATGTATTTGATGCTCTATAGCAGGTCAAAATATCAAAATGTAACAAAAATATCTGTAATCATTTGAAATTAGAGGCACTACATTTTATTAATTATGATCCAAAACGAAGATGCTTGCATGAGCAATTGTTTTTTGATTAAAATTAGATTTAATTATAGGGTCTAACGTTAAAAACTGAATGGTTTGACTTTAGATATGTGAAATTCATGTGTTTGTGGTGTTTCTCCCTCCAATCTCCAATTAATTCAAATCGTGGCATTTCTTAGTCGTTTAGAATCCAGTAGTCGCGCAATACTTTTGTCTTTTATGAGTTTAACCCTTATGTGTTCGGGATGTTTTCATCCACTATGGGGAATTTTTGAGTCTTAATTTGGCCATAACTTTCTCCGTGTTTCAGCAAATGGAATGATTTTTGGTGACAAATCTTATTTTGACACATATTTTGGGAAAATGCTTTGAAAATGTTCAAAAACTCAACAGTACTCTGTGGGCAAATTCACTACGCTTTCGTTATGTTCGATTTTAACTGCTTTAAAAATGTATCAGATAAATATTTTTTTCAAATTTTTTTGCTTAAATCTATTAATCAACTTCAGTCCTGATCAAAACTACTAAATTTTAAAAAAAAAAATCAGGATTTTAACTCTTTAATTGCCAAATTCATAAATGATGTCACTGATTTGGGAAAAAACGTGTCAAAGATTAGAAACAACATTGGCTTTGATGCGTTGTTAGTTTTTGTGCAGCATCAGATTTTAACGTTTTAAAATCGTTTTTTTTAAAATCCTGAATTTTTTTTTTTTTAAATTTAGTAGTTTTCATCAGGACTGAGGTTGATTAATAGATTAAAAACTTTTTTATGGCAAAAACTTTCTTGCCATATATGGGAGTCGCGATTGAGCGCGTATTCAATAATTTTTAAAGCGCACATTTTAAAGTCAAGTCATCTTTATTTATATAGCGCTTTTTACAATGCAAATTGTGGCAAAGCAGCTTTACATTAATAAGAAAATGGTGTCATTGTGCAGCCTATTCTATATATTATTGATTCATTCCGTTGCAAATATCAGTAGTTATTAGTCTAGTTAATTTAGGTATAGCAGCACTGCAGAAAACAGTGACATAAAGGGAAATGGAAACGCAGCTAACGTGACACTCTTTTCGGTTGCAGTTCCGTCACACTGAGAATCGATCGCTCTGTAATGTTGCTCCAGGTCGTCGTGTGAGTGTGAGACTCCTCCAGCCTCCTCCTTACTCAGCAAAACTACCTAATGTTGGAAAAATAGCCCAAAATGACCAAACAGGCTCATGTTTGTGGTTGCAAAAATGTGAATTCTGTCATAATTTACTCTCCCGCATGTTGTTCCAAACCTGCGTTCTGTGGCAGTTTTAGTCCATACAGTGAAAGTTAATGTTGCTTGTGCATTTTTCAGAATAATTTCTTTTGCATGAAGGTTCAGTGAATGATGCACGTTTTTATTTGTAGGTTTAAATAAAATAATACCAATTGCAGGTTTTCAGTGTGGCCACAGACTCGAATGAATTCACCAAAACAAAAATGCGACGCGCAGAATCACAATGTTCCGCCACCTGCTTTTCTGTGGCAGGTGCAGCTTCACAGAGCGACACTCATCTGGAGTGACACAATGACCTTCACTGTTTTTGTCACAAATATGCTTGGAAAAACATCCATTATCATAAGGACAGAAATATTTGTAGATATTTTTTTAATACAAAATAAACACTTTTGCTGGAATCCATTGCAGTTCTTGTAATCATCACAGACAGATGCATCTTTTCCGTATTCAGGCATTAACGTTCGTCCTCCTCCTTGTTTCCAAGTCCACTAAATGGCCTGCAGGTGTGTTTGTGCGTCTGAACGGCACACACTCCAGCAGAAGAGCAGACGCTCGCGGCTTTTAGTGGCTGCCACCGGTGTCAAACATAATAACTGCTCTGAGGGAGCGTTTAAAAGCAGGAGGGGTCAAACTACTGCCCTAATGGAGACAAAAATACGCTCGACTTGCCCGCTGTCGCCCACTTGAAGAAACCCAAGCAGCGGTTGAAAAATGAAAGCGGGAGAAATGTCCCGTTTCCGTTGTTATCGTGGCACAGGATCTCAGATCATCGCTCATTTCATGTGTCGCTAACGCGGAGGACGTGATCTGGAGTCACGGAGGGATTGTGTTTGTGTGTGTTTTGGTTAAAGGAAAAGCCTGTCTCTCCTCTGTAAGAGGGTAAATATACGAACGGACAGCACAGATTTATTTTCCGGCCCCCGTGGGGCTCATTTCCAGCCTTGTGTTTTCCTCCCTTTCAAGAAACCATTAATTAAAGCGCCGAGCTTCGCGGCGTAATCAATGATGCACCTTTCGTCCTAAATTTGGCTTTGTGGACGATATTCTTTCTTTGTTTTGTGTTTTTTTATTTCCTTTAAAACACTACAGAACTATACATCACAGGTAAAGCAAACATCAAGTACGGTTTCAGACGAGTTTCATCATCATCGGGTTTGTTTTTGTGGCGCTCGAACGGATCGCTCTTCCCGTCTGGAGCGAGCGACAGAGATTGATATAAGCGGTGTGAATTAGCAGGAGAGGAGAAGTGCCTCTATTCATTAACTAAAGCCTCCACAACTCAGAAACAAAGTGCTTCCCTTTTATAAAACGGCGGCGTGAAACGGCTAATACATCTTTATGTGCTATTAGGGTCTTTTGAGCGGCAGGCCTGGAAGCCTGTCTGTTTTTTCTTTTCTTTTTTTTTAAGTGCCGCACGATTGTCATTTATTGAAAGCCGTAATGGGCAACAGGGACACGGCCGCTCAACGTGCCTTTAATAGCTGTGTGAAACATTAAAAGTGGGGAATTTATTAGGAAGCCTTTTAACTAATGAATCTCAAGCGCTGCTGTTTTGCTGTACTCGCACGGTAAAAGCCTTTCTAATTTCTGTGAAGAAATATATGAGAGAGAGCTGCCTCCGCAATGACTGAAAACAAAACCGCGCGCGCGCTTCTGTACGTCAGCGCGGGCTTGTGGAAATCAAAGTGTCGATTCGTAGCGATGACGGTAATGCTTTCATCAGTGGAAACGACACAGATGTTGTTTACGGGCCATGCGTGTGACTGTAGATTGTTCAACAAGTTTATATGGTCTTATAAATCAACGCAATTGTTTTTTTTTGTGTGCTTGTATTTAAAAATGATCATTATGCATTGTATTAAATGCTTTATATTTTCAGTGCAACGGGACACGAGCTGTGGCAATATCAGAAAACGTATATCACACTGTGGCAATCCTTCTTATATCTTGTGCTTCATAAAGCATTGCGATTCTAACCTTGAGTGTGTAATGATTTATTCTTTTTCATTTGACTGCGGTACATTTTTTATGATGGGTGACTTTCGAGTGACATTGCTCGCAAATTGCATGTTTTATCTCCAGCTTGTTCTTCCCAGTAATGCCGTAAAACCCAAAATGAACACAGATGCTCTTTTTGAGTGTGAAAAAAACAAAAAAAACATGTTGAATTTGTGCAGCTGTGCTGTCGTTTACTTCATCGTTTTCATACGTCTGCTCTGAGATGAGATTAATAACGAACGATGCATTTGTAATGAACATCCAGTGTCAAAGGCTGGAAACGGAAAATAATAACTAGATTTGCATTTCCTGAAGGAAATGGTGCTGCTTGCAAAGAAGCAAAAATAATAAATTGACAGTTTAGGTGATAGTCCAGCCTTTTAAATGACTTCATGATATATTATTCTAATGTTTTCTTGCAAAGATATTATTATTATGTTATGTTATGTAATGTTATGTGTTGTGTGTTGTTATATTATATGTTGTTATGTGTTGTTATGTTATGTGTTGTGTGTTATATTATATGTTGTTATGTAATGTTATGTGTTGTTATATTATGTGTTGTTATATGTTGTTATGTAATGTTATGTTATGTGTTATTATATTATGTTATGTGTTGTTATATTATGTGTTGTTATATGTTGTTATGTTATGTAATGTGTTGTGTTGTGTTGTGTTATGTTATGTTATGTAATGTTAGGTTATGTCATGTCATGTCATGTTATGTTATGTCATGTCATGTTATGTGTTATGTTATGTAATGTTGTGTTATGTTATGTGTTGTTATGTGTTATGTTATATTATGTTATTTTATGTGTTATGTGTCGTTATGTTATGTGTTATGTTATGTTATTTTATCTGTTATGTGTCGTTATGTTGTGTTATGTTATGTTATGTCATGTTATGTCATGTTATGTTTTATGTGTTATGTTATGTCATGTTATTTTATGTGTTATGTGTCGTTATGTTGTGTTATGTTATGTTATGTCATGTTATGTCATGTTATGTTTTATGTGTTATGTTATGTCATGTTATGTCATGTTATGTCATGTTATGTTTTATGTGTTATGTTATGTCATGTTATGTCATGTTATGTTTTATGTGTTATGTTATGTCATGTTATTTTATCTGTTATGTGTCGTTATGTTGTGTTATGTTATGTTATGTCATGTTATGTCATGTTATGTTTTATGTGTTATGTTATGTCATGTTATGTCATGTTATGTTTTATGTGTTATGTTATGTCATGTTATTTTATGTGTTATGTGTCGTTATGTTATGTGTTATGTTATGTTATGTGTTGTTATTATGTGTTGTTATATGTTGTTATGTTGTCATGTTATGTTATGTGTTATGTCATGTCATGTTATGTGTTGTGTTGTTATATTATGTGTTGTTATATGTTGTTATGTTATGTAATGTTGTGTTATGTTATGTGTTGTTATGTGTTATGTTATATTATGTTATTTTATGTGTTATGTGTCGTTATGTTATGTGTTATGTGTTATGTTATGTTGTCATGTCATGTTTTATGTTATGTCATGTTATGTTATGTGTTATGTGTCGTTATGTTATGTGTTATGTTATGTTATGTGTTGTTATATTATGTGTTGTTATATGTTGTTATGTTATGTTATGTGTTGTTATATTATGTGTTGTTATATGTTGTTATGTTGTGTCATGTTATGTGTTGTGTTGTTATATGGTGTTATTTTATGTAATGTTGTGTTATGTTATGTGTTGTTATATTGTTATGTTATGTGTTATGTTATGTCATGTTATGTTTTATGTTATGTCATGTTATTTGATGTGTTATATTATGTTATTTTATGTGTTGTTATGTGTTCAGTTGTGTTATGTCTTGCCATGTTATGTTTTATGTTATGTTATGTTATATTATAACATTGCTGTGAAAAATGTTAGTAGTAGGGATGTAATGATACACTCATATCACGATTCAATACAAAACACGAAACTGAACTCAAAATATGATACTATCGTGAAATTTAAGCTAAAAGTTTTTTTTATTATTTTATTATGAAGGAGCCACAAATATTCCCTCATTGCAGTATTATACATTATATTCAACACTATATATAGTAGTTTAATGAAGTAATGTTTTAAGGAAATGTTTGCGCTCTCACTTCGAGGAGTGATGTTACAGTATATGAGATAATCAATACAATCAATCATAGTTCTGATCGCCAGAAAGCGTGAACTCTTAGTTCATCCAAAAATGTAAATTTTGCAATTACGCTCTCATGTTGTTTTCGCACGTTACACACTTGAACGCCAGTGTTTACTACAGTATGCGCGTTGTTGTAAATCTGTTCATCATATACAGCCATCGGGTCACTTCAGAACACTTGGATTTGCATTACACCCCTCGATTGATTTTTTTTTTACAATGCCTTTATGACATTTTTTGGATATTTTACGTTTTAGAGGAATGGGCTTTAAGTGGAATGGACTCTCAAGTCTCACAGAAAATATCTTCACTTGTGTTTGGAAGTGAACGGAAATCTTATAGAGGGGAGTACATGACAGAATTTACATTTTTATACCTTATAAACACAGTCGTTTACATCAACAATACATTTTTATATTGCGATATGTAAATATAATGATGTATCGTTTCACCCCTAGTTAGTAGTGATTTTACAAGCATTACAGTCGCAGATGAGCGCAGATTTCCTCGATGTATTGAGGTTTTTCTGATTGGAGGATGAAGTTTGGGTGGGACATATAAGAGCTTTTTAAACACAGTCAGTAGGAAGTTGCTCTGATTCGCCCTAAAATTTGCACACGTAATCTCACGACTCTTATGACAAAAGGTTATCAAAAATAGTTTGACTGCTTCACACAATATTGATTGTATCAAGATTAATTGTGGACATATTTGGGTGTGTGTCCCATGATGACTAGTTGGCATTGTTATTATTTTAAATTAACTTTTTATTTTTATTTTTCATGTTAATTTTGTGTGTGCTTTTATTAGGGTTTATATGGCTTTTTAGGTCTAATTTATATTTATTTCAATTTAATTTTTGTTTTCATTTATTTCCAGTTGATAATTCTAGTGCTTCCACTTCCAGTTTACTTCCAAGGCAACATTCTAATTTTCGTTTAGTTTGTATTTCAACTAATATAATCATTATAACAGACATTTTTTAAAAAAAATAGTTTTAGTTTAAGTTTAGTTTTGTTATTTACTCATTCTAAGGGAATGTTTTGAATTTCATTCATTTCTGATGTTTGGGACTAACAGCAAATTCTAGATTTATTTGTTAATTTTAACTGCGAATGGCAGATGGAGGCTGTAATTCTAAAGTTTTAATGCCTGTCATTTTGCATCCGTGCAAATAATTAAATATTTCCTTACTTTTTGAAGTGTGTTTTGGAACTAGCATGTATTTTTGTAAGCTTCATCAAACCATTATTTGCAATATCAGGAGAGATTCAAGATGGTTGATTTTGCAGTAACAACACGTAATGTTTTTTTTCGGGAAGTAAACAATATATGTAAATTGTATCACATACTCATCGACACGAGTTATTTGTGCTTGGACTGTGATTATTGTGTTCCGCAATTATTTTTGAAAGAAGCAAAGCATTACAGATATCTTCAGCGATGTGAGTCCGTTACTAGCGTGGATCAAATAATAATAAGCGTTCTCTTCATTAGCCGTGTGGAATATTAAACATCTCCGCTCACAGTACACACCGAATCAGAGAAATATCCCTGATTAATCCCCCGTGATTCCTGGAATTAGGGATTGCATTTTAATGGGCGGAGCTTCGGCACCGTGAGCGGAGTGTGAATGATGTATAAACACACGTTTGGAACATTTCATCTCATTTTCTCATCCTTTTTTCCCCTCATCCTCCATCTTTGTTTCTCTTTACCTGCTCCAGCAGAAATAAATGGCGCTCCTGTTTGTTGCTGCTGCACCTGTCATCTCTCAGATACTGTTGCTCGTAGGTGTGTGTGTGTGTGTGTGTGTGTGTTGTTTGTATCTCTAGAGCGGGTAATTTAGTGCCGTGTGGGCTCGAGGCGGGCAGATAAGCTGTTTGCTAAAACTAACAATTAAAACTTGATCATGCTGTCAGTTCAAATGGAATGAAATGGAACCAAAAAGTAATTAAAAGGATAGCGTGCAAATGACAATTATATCTTTTAACTTTCTATTACCAGCGCTGTGAATTTAATTATTGCAGCGGCGTCGACACAAAACGCGCAAACGCAGACTCCAGGATAAGCGAGCGCGAGCGGCGCTCTTTGTGCATTTAAAACCAGGACAGTCAAAAAAATCCATGCGAGACGGTGCAGGTATTTAGATGTTGCGGTGAAATGATTGCTGGGGGCTGTGTTGGTCCAATTAGTGTGTTTAAAGTCACGGGTGAGTTTCTGCTGTGTTCCCAGCTCACCCAGTCAGCACATATGGCCGAGGGCCCTTCATCCACAGAGTTAATTAGACTGTCAGGATCCATCGGACTCACCGTGGACTCCCTCCTCCCTCCACGTACAGGTGGTCAGATCTCCGGCTGCCCACAGATTTAGAGCTGTTACATACCATAATGCACTCGCCATATGTCCTGCAAACTCGATCGTATCTGCAGATATATTTAGTGCGCCTAAAGAAGTGTGCTTTTATTCTCCGCACTGAGAAGGAAACGTGGTCAAGTGAACGCTGGCCCCCCTCTGATAATGGTTTCGCTGGCCGGCGGTGCGGAGGAACGCTGAGGAACCGTCAGACTGGAAGTGTTAAGGGTGCTCTGGGCACATCTCGAGCACTAGTTCGTGTAGGAGTAGAGCGAATCGCTGTCCTGGAAACCGTGCCATCGCCGCAGTATGTGTGATTGGTACATTTTGATAGTGCAAAAATAAAGCGTACTGGAAGCCGAGCGTATATAATTTGTTTTGAAGGGGTCATACAAAAGCGTACTGTGATCACGTGATAACTTTTCGAACTGAAAACTTCCTCGAGCATTGGATGAAGCAAACTGGAACGCAAAAAGGGATTTCTGATGACCCACCGATGTTTACAATGTGTTTTTGTTGACTGTTTGGTGTAATGAGGAAGTAGAATAGATACGGTTATTCCCAAATGCTAGGAGAGTCTGTCAAACCTGATGCTGTTCCTGGCTGTGAGGACCGTCTGCACATCCTTTTGAAACGAATGATGGGAAAACAGCCTAAGAGGGTGAAAAACGTCCCGCCGAACCTCATCAATGACTAATTTGGAAAGATCTACATTGGCTACACATGCACAAAATCACACACAAATTAGAGTTTAATGTCAGGATGTTTCTAAGGCCCTGTTTTCACCTGTTTTCAGTGGTCAGCCGGGATGCGTACCGTTTCCACTTGGTATTAAAATGCGTTTCAAATGCATCTCCTGCAACTGCTTCTGTGAAGATCTGCTTAAAAGTTCAATATATTTTCATGCGTCTGTCAATACTGTTTATTATTGTAGTAAAGTTCAGCACTATTTTACTTGTTACTTCTGCTTAGTTTTTAAAAATTATTCAGAATCAATGGGTTAATCGGTTAAGTAAGTAAGTAAAACCTTTATTTGTCCCGCAGTGGGGAAATTGCATTTAGCAACAGCAGGGGTACATGGTAAAAAGTAGTACACACTAATATAAAAACAGAAAACTAAATAAATTTACAAAATAGAATACACAAAAGAAATATTGCATGTTGGAAAATTGGAAAATTGTACAGTGAAATGGCTCAATATCTGTGCAAAATGTTGCAAAAGTGAATAAAATAAAATATATATATATATATATATATATATATATATTGGCGGGTACTGCCCAACTTAAATATCGATATCAGTAAAATCCAATATCAGTTGACCACTAGTTATTATTCGGGAGGTCAGTGGGCTGTCTTTTGTAGCTCTTTGAACACATTTAACAACATGATCATCTACATTACGAAAGCAATCCAGGTTGAATGCGCTTTCAAAACATTTCAGACCCTATTTTACACCTATGGTTTACCATCATCATCACGATCGGCTCAACAAAAACACACTAACTCCAGATATCAACGACACACGATGGAAAAATACATGGCGCACCAAAATATTTGTGCTTTTTTCAGTTGCTTATAACCATATTAATGCATGTCAAAGTCTCATTACACTGTTTTCAGCACAAACTAGGCTGCAATAATATAAAGTATGCACATGTTTGTATTTTTAAGAGAATTACGTATATGCTTGTTTTTTTTTAAACAAACAAACAAACAAACAAAAAAAGCCTCAAACAACAAGACTTTTGGGAACTGTCTAGAGTTTCTCCTTCAAAGTGATGTTAAATCATTTTGCCTACTCTGACACGTAAGACAATGTATTGATTTTAAGTTTCTAAGACGCTTTTTGTTCAGGAAGGCCGTATGCGGGGAGGTGTGAGGCTTCATGAAGCTTCATGAATAATGCCGTGATTCAATAATGCTGAGCCATTCCGTCGGGATTGTGACTGAGAAGGAATGCAATGATATCATTTCTTGTTTATAGTTTATTTAGAATATAGTTAACTGTATAAATGAGAGTCAAAGACACAATTTGAGTACACAGATATACCTGGAAATAAAGCCTGTTCAAAGTGAACATCACATGCCTGGCGTTTGTTGCACTGGAGAAAACAAACAAAAAACAAACACTTTCCTGCTTCCAGTCAGTGATCTCGGCATCATATTCATGCAGTCCAATGTGGGCCAATATCCGGTCACTATGATTCTCAAATCTGTGAGATAAGAAAAGAAAAAGAAAAAAAACATCTGTGAGCATGCTGATAACAGGATCATATCAGCTGTTGTGTTAACATTAATATAATGTCCACTCTTACAAATTGTAACTTTTAAATTTGGAATGATCAGGCTTTTTTGTGGGAACAAGAATTGTCCTGTCCTGAGTGGTGGAACGGACCGCGGCGAGTAAGCCAGAGCCGAACCGATGGGAAAACACTACTCCTTGCGTTTTTTTTTTGGGATTGACTTAACAGTCAACACGAAATCAAAATTTTACTTGTTTAACCCTCATGTTGTGTTGCGGGTCAATTTGACCTGTTTAGATTTTCTAGTTGTAGGAAATGCTGGTGAACCTGTTATACTATTTTATGACTTTTCCTCATTTATCATCATGCAAAGTTTCAACATGCTGGTGTTTTTTGACATATACAGACAAAATTACTGTTACGTCCGTGATGTTCGCCGCATATTTTAATGCTACTGACCCAAAATAATAACATTTCTTGGTTATATTTTCTTATTTTATTTTTTTACTACCTTATGAAGCTCAAAAATGAGGTTTTCCACACTTATTTCAATACAGAACAATGTTTTAACCAGCAGCATGTGTGTGAAGTTCTGTGCGCTCATCATGTCAGAAGAAACTTGACTTTATATCAATACTTCAAATAATTGTGCAATATACTGTTTATTACCTGGTGCAATATTCTAGTTTTCATTATTATTATACCGTCTATCAACCGACAACCATTGTACTACACACTTATTTACTTATTTTATCTTATATTTTATTTCTATTTATTTATACTTATTTTAGTTAACATTTACACTTATTTCATCTGGTACTTAATTTTTCTCTTTTTTTCTAATCTCTTTTATTATAGTGTATAGTATTTATTTATTTTTTCCCTTGTTAGTACTCCCATTTTTTTAGATTTAAAGACGAGCTGCTACTGTGACGAAGAGTTTCCCTTCGGGGATCAATAAAGTATTTCTGATTCTGATTTATGAAATGAGTTTACAAAACAGCCAACTTAGGAAAAGTACATATTTTCATTATACAGCTATATTTAATAGTTCAGTTATGATGTTCTAAGAAAAAAAAAAAGTATTTATTGTATTTAAAAATGTACTGTTTATTTTCAAATTTTGTCAAAACAAAACAATTTTAAAAATGGTTAAAAAAAATGTTCATTAAATTATTATTATTATTTTTTTTTTGGAATATTTGACAAACATTGATATTAAAAGTTTACAGTTTGTACCTGAATCTTTTCATAGTGTGATTTTTGAGGCATTGTATTGAATCCAGAAATCGAACCGCGCATAAGGGTTAATGCACCGTGTTTTTCAGTATGATTTATCAGCGCACCATATAAACAAAACAAAACACACACACACACTCACAAAAAACAAGGGCCTTTCTAGTCTTAGACAGAGTGGAGTAAAGCTGAGATGGTGCTTTCAGGTGCAAATGATTTCATCCACTTAAAATTTTGAATGTGAGCCTGGTCTGATGGTGTTAGATTTACCCCCGAGCCTGAAACTCAACGAGCTGAAATGGGCCGCCGGTGTGGCAATCAGTCCACTCACACACTGTGATGAAAAGTCCCGTTTACCGCCGCTCTTTCTGCAGCTAGTAAAGAGAGATTAAAAACCCTCTTTTGACGTACAGCCGACTGCGAGTTTGCCAGACTTGTTTTAAAACGTGCCGTACGCTCTCTGGCTTGGCTGATGGATCACCTCAGGGCTACATTACCGTGCCGAGTGTACAATAGCACATGGGGGACCACCCTGACCCACATCGCCATTTCGTGTCGTTTGACGAGCGTTCATCACACACCGAGTGCGCTTCAAAGGAGGATAACCGAACGCGAGACGTTTTTCGAGATCATTAAGTAATGACAACTGCATATTTGCTACATGCACGCATTACTTCGAGGTGAATGTTGGGGCACGCATATATTTGCATGCATTTGCATGTTTAAGGTGTGCGGGGACACTGGCAGTCCTTCACAGACAAAGCTGATAAATCAAAATGAAGGGGGCTCTTAAAACAAGTGCAGCGGTTTGGTAACCGTGGTGATACAGCCGTTCAGTCGGATAGTTCCTAATTACCTATGAATATTTATAGGTTGATCCACCCTGGGAATATGATGGGTCGGACCAGCTGAGTCTGATGCTCCCATCCTGACGGGATGCTCCTTCTCCTCACGTGGCACGCGGCAGAAGGTGAAGTTATATGGAGACACCAACCTCCAGTGAAGCGCTAACAGCTTTCTGGAAGCTTTTTTTTGTAATTGGCTCCAATTGGCCCATTAAAGCTGATGAAGTTGATCTCCGATTTAAAACCTAGTGTGAGCCGCCTCGCCTGTCTACCGCCTACTTAGGCAGCCTCCGTTCAAGGCAGCAACTGAAATGGAACCTTGTAATTGGCTGATTTGTATATTCTACGTTGTTAAGGGTTGCACACGCTCTGCCACGGCGCTTTAAAGAGGTCATGCACTGCATTATTTTATGTTTCCTGGGGTGCACTTATAATGGTAGTATGATTTTTGTATCAAAAATGGTCATGATTTAGAAATAAAAGGCATTTTCCTGCCCTGTGTTTTGAACGCTCTGTTATAAGGGGCTGTGAGATCCACTGCTGTGATTGGCTGACATCTTTGTGTATGAAAGTAGCATTACATGTGGAACTCTTTAGCACGTTTTTACTAATTGTGACGACCTCTGCTGATCTATCGGCGACCCCTGTTCTGAATTAGACTGTCCTTTAAAAGAGGCCTTCAATGGACTCAAAGAGGGCTCTCTCTCTCTCTCTCTCTCTGGGCTTTGGATTTTGACATTTGCTTTGGGTTTTGGTTTAGTTTCATATTTTACACCTCAACACCACATTACATTTTCAGTCATGCGCCTTTCACTACATACTGACATGACTGATCATTTCAGAGATATTGTTATTATTAGGTTTATTTGTTTCTTCTTTATTGTTTATATTCCTTTTCTGCAATCAATAAATGTTCTTTTTGAGTCTCAAGCTTTGGTTTGCGTGCGTCCCTTCCCTTGAGCCACGGGTCGTCACACTAACGCATTGATATAATGTAATCCTAAAAGTTTCCTCAGATCCAATTGTTAGTTTGACATGTTGACTGACAGCCTATTAACCCTTCTGCGCTGTTGGATTTCTGATACACTCGTTATGGAGCGGGTCAAATTGACCCTAATTGGATTCAATACAATTCCTCAAAAATTACACTATGAAAAACAACAAAGATTCACGTACAAACTGTAAACTTTTAATATCAACATTTGTCAAATATTCCAAAAAATATATATCTGAAGATATGATTTAATGAAAATGTTTTTTAACCATTTTTTAAAATTGTTTTGTTTTGACAAAATTTGAAAATAAACAGTGCATTTTTAAATACAATAAATAAATTTTTTTTTTAACTTTTTTTTTTCTTAGAACATCATAACAATTAAATGTAGCTGTATAATGAAAATATGTACTTTTCCTAAGTTGGCTGTTTTGTAAATTCATTTCATAAAGTCAAGAGGTTTCTGGATATGAACTTCACACTCATGCTGCTGCTTAAAACATTTTTCTGTATTGAAATAAATGTGGAAAACCTCATTTTTTAGCTTCATAAGGTAGTAAAAAAATAAAATAACAAAATATAACCAAGAAATGTTATTATTTTGGGTCAGTACAGTTGCTTTAGAGCGTTAAAATATGCTGCGAACGTAACAGTGATTTTGTTTGTATATGTCAAAAAACACCAGCATGTTGAAACTTTGCATGATGATAAATGAGAAAAAGTCACAAAATATCAAGAAAAAAAACAGTATTTCCAACAACTTGAAAATCTAAACGGGTCAAATTGACCCGCAACATAACACAAGGGTTAAAGGGCTAGTTCACCCAAAAATTAAAATTGTCAGTAATTCCTCACCCTCATGTCAAGACCTTCGTTCATCTTCAGAACACAAATGAAGATATTTTTGATTATATCCGAGCGTCTGACAGCAATTTAACCACCACTTTCAAGGTCCAGAAAGGTACTAAAGCCATCGTCGACTTGACCGCAGTGGTTCGATCTCAATGTTACGACGCGACGAGAATACTTTTTGTGCAAAAAAACTAAATAAAATTAAATCCGTGTCATTCTTCGATGCCGTTTATGTTCAGCGCTCCCAGGTTCGACGGCTCATTATTAGCGGATTTTGTGGTGGAAGATCCATTTATCACATTTTGATTAAACATTGCAAGGTCAAAATAATGAATGCAGATGAATGGTTGAAAATGAAACAAATCAATTGTTCACAGTAAAGATCTATAATGCATTTACAAAATAGGTTGGTACATTCTTCACTTTTCATTTCATGCCAATTTTCCTCATAGATGCGTACACGCAAAGACAAATCCACGAAACAACTCCATACGGCTGCGATGACGTTCACCGCTGCAGAACGTTCCACGGCCTTCATGTCCATCTATCAAATGATCCTTATGCAGTCTCATCTTCACTGCTGTGCTTTGAAGCGTCCTTCAGCTATTAATAATCCCTTCCGTTTGGCTTTTCAGTCTTGATTTTAAATCAGATCAGAGCCCTATAATAACTCTCTCAGCCTAATTGTTTTTCTTTTAATTTAAAGCGTGCCAGAGCAGAACGGTAAAAGAGAGACCGATAGCATTGTTAATGAATCCTGATCCCCTGATCCAAGACACCGACACAGGAATGAGGGATGCAGAAAGCCGGAGACGAGACAAATAATTAGAACTGTTTCCAGATTTGTTTTACTCAGTTTGCTTTGATTAGATTTTTGTACGTTCCTGTCGTCGTTTTTGATCTAATAAAGTCCGAACTTTCTGCCGTCTTTAGCGGTGGCGTTGGCAGTAGTGCTGAAGCACTCGCTGGCTTTTCATCTCTCATCAGAATTCTGCGGAGATGGACGGCTGTCAAACCCCGGTGTGATGTCACTGCGGAGCTGGACAGAGTGGGCGGATTGATTGACAGCTGCTCGGAGAGTTTCCCTCTCCGTAGTCCTGGTGGCCTTTTGCGAGGTTTTAATGTCGGAGCTCTCCGTGCACGTTCAGCCATTCATAAAGGCGTTGAAGTCCCAACAGTCACTCATTGAAAAGCACTTGATCTTGACAGCCTCAGTATAATTTTCGGTCAGCCCCGCTTTAGGTTCAGTATCCTTTGACTCTGGCTTTCGATGATTGATTAGTTTTGGTAAAGTCGCTGATTACTGCCTTGTGGGAGACCGGAGTTGCTCATTAGCTGTGCATTAAAAGAGCTTCATTAAGATTTGGCTCCTGTCTCTCTGACCATATGTGTCTCCATCACACATGTACTCAGCGCTGGGTCGGTTACTTTTAAAATGTATTTCACTACAAAATACATGCTTTAAAAAGTCATTTGTAACGTATTTCGTTACATTACTCAAGTTTAGGAACTTAATCTAAATACTTTAGAATACTTTGGAATACTAATAAGTGTGAAACAAACACAAAAAAGGTCATTGTGAGTTTTTATCTCACAATTCTGACTTTTTCCCTCGGAATTGTGTGATATAAAGTTGCAATTGTGAGTTATAAAGTCAGAATTATGAGATATAAACTCACAATATTGAGAAAAGTCAGAATTATGAGATATAAACTCGCAATATTTTGAAAAGCCAGAATTATGAGATATAAACTCACAATATTGAGAAAAGTCAGAATTATGAGATATAAACTCGCAATATTGAGAAAAGTCAGAATTATGAGATATAAACTCACAATATTGAGAAAAGTCAGAATTATGAGATATAAACTCGCAATATTGAGAAAAGTCACAATTATGAGATATAAACTCACAATATTGAGAAAAGTCAGAATTATGAGATATAAACTCGCAATATTGAGAAAAGTCAGAATTATGAGATATAAACTCACAATATTTTGAAAAGCCAGAATTATGAGATATAAACTCACAATATTGAGAAAAGTCAGAATTATGAGATATAAACTCACAATATTGAGAAAAGTCAGAATTATGAGATATAAACTCGCAATATTGAGAAAAGTCAGAATTATGAGATATAAACTCACAATATTTTGAAAAGCCAGAATTATGAGATATAAACTCACAATATTGAGAAAAGTCAGAATTATGAGATATAAACTCGCAATATTGAGAAAAGTCAGAATTATGAGATATAAACTCACAATATTTTGAAAAGCCAGAATTATGAGATATAAACTCACAATATTGAGAAAAGTCAGAATTATGAGATATAAACTCACAATATTGAGAAAAGTCAGAATTATGAGATATAAACTCGCAATATTGAGAAAAGTCAGAATTATGAGATATAAACTCACAATATTTTGAAAAGCCAGAATTATGAGATATAAACTCACAATATTGAGAAAAGTCAGAATTATGAGATATAAACTCACAATATTTTGAAAAGCCAGAATTATGAGATATAAACTCGCAATATTTTGAAAAGCCAGAATTATGAGATATAAACTCACAATATTGAGAAACGTCAGAATTATGAGATATAAACTCACAATATTGAGAAAAGTCAGAATTATGAGATATAAACTCACAATATTGAGAAAAGTCAGAATTATGAGATATAAACTCACAATATTGAGAAAAGTCAGAATTATGAGATATAAACTCACAATATTGAGAAAAGTCAGAATTATGAGATATAAACTCACAATATTGAGAAAAGTCAGAATTATGAGATATAAACTCACACTAAATTCACAACTGCAAGAAAAAAAGTCAGTATTGCAAGTTTATATCTCCAAATTCTGACTTTATAACTTGCAATTGTGAGTTTAAATCTCGCAATTCTGAGAAAAAGAAGTCAGAATTGTGAAACACAAACTCACAATTGTGAGGAAAAAAACAAATAGTGAGAAAAAGTTGCAGTGACGAGTGAATTATAAAATGACTCACAAAACATGAAAACAGTCGTGGATCATCAGGTCATGACAGGACAGTTTTATAATTTTTAATTTTTTAACAAATTCAGCCATTTTGTCTTGTTCAGGACAGAACTAAATAAAAATAACAACATTTTTATGATCCTCTTAAAAGTATTAAAATGTTGGTGAAACTTAACTCCTCTTTTTCAGACGGTCAGAGTCAGAGAATCACCAATCGCTGTTTAAATGACATTAAAACTCAAAGTAATCACTTTGGTAATCTAAAACACTTTTCAGATGTAACTGTAATCTGATTACCACCCATTTAAAATGAAACTGTAATGAAATACAGTCACTCAAATTTAGTATTTTAAATACGTAACTAAGTTACTTGTATTTCGTTACTCCTCAACCCTGTTCACGGTACTCCGAGATCTCATGATCCCATTGAAATTGCTCTTTTTGTGTTTTCAGATTGGCCAGTTGGTGTTCAAGGGCATGAAAAGGTTGAACAGAATCCAGTCTATAGTGTTCGAGACCGCTTACAACACCAATGAAAACCTGCTCATCTGCGCACCCACCGGAGCCGGCAAAACCAACATCGCCATGCTCACCGTCCTCCACGAGATCCGCCAGCACCTGCAGCCCGGGGGAGTCATCCGCAAGGACCAGTTTAAGGTAAACACACACTCACAGAGATATTGTTGGCAGCCAATAACTCATTTCCGCACCAGTCCTTATGCGTACAGCACAACCTGATTGGGTGCGTTTGTTTAGTTCATGTCAAGCAAGGATAGACTTGAGCATTAAATACGTGTCAAGAAGTTTTACCGTAGTTTGGAGATGTAAACGGACGCATTGTCTCGTGAAGCGCATTTTCACACGCGTGCATGTCGGCTTCAACGATGATAGACAGTCGTCATACATCACCATTAAACTCGTACTTTAAGCAGCCAGCTTCATATTTCTTTGTAAATTGTTATTTGCACTGGTTGCCAGGGAACAAATGGTACTGTGCCGTTTTCTCATTTATCACGAGCTTGTCCTGTCTCTCTCCTGCCTCTATAGATTGTATACGTAGCTCCTATGAAGGCCCTGGCTGCGGAGATGACTAATTACTTCAGTAAGCGATTGGAGCCTCTGGGCATCGCTGTCAAGGAGCTGACGGGAGACATGCAGCTGACCAAAGGAGAAATCCTCCGCACTCAGGTAACCAACACAAACGGATGCCTATTGTAATTTTGGGCATTTTCTGGTGGCAGCTAGACTTTGTTCGCTTCGCTGGATTTGTGCTTGGCTAATCCCAACTCCAGCTCATCAGTGGCTTCATCTGTTGTCTGGCGCGTGGGGATGGTCGTACATCATGATGCCGTGAACTCGATTTCCAGATAAAAGGCTGGTGTTAAGATGTTGAGGGTGGTGTAATGTAGGCGTTAAAGATCTCAAGTGGTAGCAGGAAGGTGGTAGGGTTAAAGGGGTCCTATTATGCTTTTTCTTCAGGGTGTAACGTTGCAGTTCGAGCATGAAACGGCTCTGCAAACTTCCCGTTATTCTCTATATCAGTGTTTCTGAACTCCCTGAAACGCCTCCATTGTAGTCTTGTGTTTTCTTCCATGTCACGTGACTTTTTAATCATTCATGAGCAGAATAAAGGGGCGGGGCCTGCTTGAGTTAGTAGAAACTGGCGGTTGCGGTAAGGGGCGGGGCATTTCCCAAACATCAATCACAACACACCGCTCCAGCCGACCAATCAGAGCACAGTGTGCTTTTCAGAAGGAGGGGCTTCTGACAGACTGGGAAGCGAGGAGCTGAACAATGGAGAAGATGAGGAAAATAATCAACCTGTTTTACAACATCAAGACTTAATAATAGGTATCCTGCAAGGGTTGATCCTTGATCTACCACCATTTTGTCCATGAGATGCTTGCTTCAGCCTGTAATATGCCTATTATGCCAACTTAAATAGTTCAGACTTCAGCTGTATGTTAAATAAAGACTCTAACATTTGACGATGACTTCATTGCACATATTCAGTGACTTCCTTCACCCCTCTTCCAGATTGCTTGTCCCTTGAAAATCTCCTTCTTATTGCAATACTAAAACAAATTACAAATTGCTCTTAAAATAGGTGTATAGCCAACCCTGCTTGATGGAGTCCACGAGGCCGTGCTCTTATAAAGCGCTCGTCTTGTCTCACCAATCAATATTATTGTACAACTGAGACACATCTATTTGCAATGCTGCTGCACACACAGTTCCGGGCCAACAGCTTCAGGACGGAAGTGTGTATACGTGACAAGCGGTGAAGAGCACAGAATATAGGCTGGTCCTTACCCTTATACAAGCTCATAAGGACTGCAAACTGATAATCGAAGTATACTGAGCAACAGGGCTTGACATTCACACCTGCCCACCCACCAAATGTGTGTGTTTTTCAGCAGTGCCGTGTAACTCAGTCACTCCTACTCTAGACGCTTGAGTTCGTTGAAATGTATATATTTTTTAAAAGACTACAACTGGGAAATGTATATATTATATAAACATATGTCAGTTGTAGTCTTTTAAAAAGGCATCTGAAATAATAAACTAAGCACAATGTAGTGTTCGATACTGAAATATCATAACGTTCTCTCATTTCTCAACCCTCTCGTTTCATTTGATCAATATTGTTGGTGTTTCAGGGCTTCAATTTCGCCGTTGGATTGCGCGTATTGCCCATAATTTTACTCATTCCCGCTGATTTTGTGTTCACACCCAAAGTGCGCCACATAAAGCACCTCTCAGTATTAAATTTTTCGCTGCTTTTTGCACTTAAATAGTCAAATACACACACAATAATGTCAAAATGGCAAGTATTCACAAACACAGTCAGTTATGTTTTAAGTGATCGTAAAAAACGCACGTGTAACAGTATAATGGATCCGTGCGTTCAGCTCTTAAAGTGACAGCAGCCTAATAAACCTGCTGCCAAATTATGATAAAACATGGTTCCCCATGGTATCAATGCCAGAATTGTGGTCAGTGAAAATGCTGAATGGATAGTAACTTTGGAAAACCACTAGAGACAGTGACCGCTGAGCAAAAAAGTTGAGAAGTGATGTGATACTTTGCGTTGAAACACTGGTCCTATAGAACAGTGTGATTATTGCATGTAAAATAAATACATTTTCCATTTTGTGTTGTTTTTCTGTCAAAATACAAGTTTCATGATATATAATTTGAAAATGAAGAAATTAAGACTAACCCTAACCAAAAACATTTACTTTGGGGTGAAGGAATTCTGCTGATTTGTTTCCAGTTTTTAGGTGTAACTTTACAAGTGGTTGTTATTCCCTCAATGTATCGGTCGGATGCAGTTCTTGCAGTGGTGTTAAAGCACACATTTTCTGAGAATGTTTGCTCTGAGTTCAGTTGCACATTTTGTGCCATCATCACATTTTTCTCTCTGCCCAAGTTCACACTTCCAGGAAGGAAACATCCAGGGCGATTTTAAGGGTGTGAATTGCTTAAATAGAGCGTGTACCTCATATCAAGCCAGTGAGAGTTGTGAAAATGAAGTCCTCTTGACTTCTGCTGGCTGAATAAAAACCTTTGCAGACATTTTAAGCATTTGTTTACATACACGATTAAAAAAAACCCTCAAATTAGTTGTCGCTTCAATCCATAACCACGATTTTGCACAATGTCGACTCCTTTTTTCCTCCTCTTATGGTGCGTTCACACTTGTAGTTCGGTTGGTTTGGTTCGTTTGGTCCGGACCAAAAAACAAAAACAAAACATATAGTCCTGGTCCTCTTAGCGTTCACACTGGCATTTTTAACAGTGAACCTTAAGTTACCGATAGGGATACGGTCACAACCTGATTGGTCGGCGTTTATGACGTATATTTGGCGACGGAGCTCGCTTAACGAACATTCAAAACAACGCTGTGTTCTGGATTAAACGCCATCATTTTATGCGTGTACATGTGCTTTATTTTTACCAGCTGAGAACTCACGAAGAGCTCATAAAATGTTCAAAACACTCAAAACAGCAGCAGGATTTCCTCCGTTGAACACAGAAACAGAAACTTCACCTCCTCGTTGCTCCACGTTTGCCCTCGACTCATTTTGGATACTCCGATCTTCCCGCGTCGTCAAATCAGCTGACTCGTAGCGTCGCATCTTGTGACATCACGTCCTGTTTTTGGTTGGTTTACATGTCTTTGGTCCGTGTTGCGTTCATATATCAATCGAACCGCACCAGAGTTCGTTTGGAAGCGGACCGAGACCCGTCTCTTTAGCGTCTCGGTCCACACCAGGGTTCTGATGGCAGCGTTCACACATTAACTGAACAATCGCACCAAACATGACAAGTGTGAACGCACCCTCACATTCTCTTCCCTGTAGATTCATGCATTAATGGATAGACGGAGACTTCTAAGAGCACTTAATTGTTAAAACAAGCGTGAGGAGATGAAGAATAGATTGAGAGGATTGTAGAGAACAGGAAGGAGTCAAGGGTCAAGTGGTGTGAGGAGCGTAATATCAATGGCTGTATAAAGGGAAATGATCCTCGTTTTTTTTTTTCTTCCCCACAGGACGCTCGCCTTCTTCTGACCATTACAATCGAGTGCCCTCGCTGTACTTCCCAAACAGCAGAGCAAACAAAGCGAAAACGGAGAGATATGAAGCGAGGAGCCGTGTTGTAGAATAATAAGGCATCATCGCACCTTCTCTCCGGCTGAAAGCAGTGCTTTACTGCCCCCTCAGCCCTGTGTCTCTTAGACAGTGGCAGGCTTGCACAACATTTCTTTAAAAAATGACCATCTCCGCAGTGGTTAGCTGGGAGAATATCAAGTATCTTGCCTATTTTTGCAGCACTGGAGATGTCTCTGAGGTGTCTGGTAGACGCTGAGACAGGAAAAACAAGTGGTCATTACCGGCACACCTCACAGTTTGGTTTGTGAGACACTGCCCACTGTGTTTTAATCATTATTTTAAGTTAATTGCACAAAATGGCTTGGGAAACACCTGGTGGTGGTGTTGTCCCGCCTTATCGAGACCCTCGAGGTGGTCATTAGATATTGATTGGTGGTTAACATCAGAGCCGTATCTTCCAGCACTGCCCAACGTTAACAGCAGGTTACAACCTAACCATTCTATTATTTATCGTGCCGTCGCTTTAATCATGGTGCATTCATTCAGATACCCCAACACTACATCTACATGTACCCCTAACAACATCCACGTCTACCACTACTCCAATACACATAAACCTGCCCTATCATCCACACGCCTACCCCAACATCACCCCCTCCCAGTGCTTCTCTTAGAGAGCTTGTCATTTTCTGCTGCTTGGATCATAGCACTTTCTGTCGTCTTATTTTCTTGTTGCTATAGTAACCACTGTACAGTAAAATACCTAATACAGAGAACACACAGCTGTTCAAATAACCTTATTGAAGACTAAATTTGTGCTGTCAGAGGCGGTGCTGACATTTAAATAAGAGGGCATAGGTTGCACGATGAAAAAGAAAGACAGGGATTCTGGCCCGGATAATTAAATTATATAGCAATCAAAATACCTTTGATCATAAGTGTAGTGAATTATTTTAGAAATGAAATGATCTTAATTGCTGTAACGGTGGCTTTTTTGTTATTGATCTTGATTATTTGCAGAATAATTGGCTAAAGTAATTTTCGTTTCTAAGTCTAAGCCCTCCCTGACGGTTTTGAGTCGTAATGTAATATGCAAATTTAAGCTAATGAGGGAGATGAAGTATATTTATTCTACAAGCCTGGAGATGTGAAAGCAGAGAAACTTAACGGTTGCCGTATTGTGTCACAAATCAACAAATGGGGCACTAAAATGTAGACTGTATATTGACAAAATTGTCGATGACTATAGAAAGTTTCCGTCCCACACGAGACTACATTGAGTTATTTTCCCTGTTTTTGCACTTAAATAGTCAAATACACACACGATAATGTCAAAATGGTGAGTATTCACAAAGTTATGTTTTAAGTGAATGTAAAGAAAACGCATGTGTAACAGTATAATGGATCCGTGCGTTCAGCTCTTAAAGTGACAGTATATTATATACTGTATATATTTTTTAAAAGACTACAACTGGGAAATGCATATATTATATAAACATATGTCAGTTGTAGTCTTTTAAAAAGGCATCTGAAATAATAAAATAAGCACAATGTAGTGTTCGATACTGAAATATCATAACGTTCTCTCATCTCTCAACCCTCTCGTTTCATTTGATCAATATTGTTGGTGTTTCAGGGCTTCAATTTCGCCGTTTAATTGCGCGTATTGCCCATAATTTTACTCATTCCCGCTGATTTTGTGTTCACACCCAAAGTGCGCCACATAAAGCAGCTCTCAGTACTAAATTGAGTTATTTTTCGCTGCTTTTTGCACTTAAATAGTCAAATACACACACAATAATGTCAAAATGGTGAGTATTCACAAAGTTATGTTTTAAGTGAATGTAAAGAAAACGCATGTGTAACAGTATAATGGATCCGTGCGTTCAGCTCTTAAAGTGACAGTATATTATATACTGTATATATTTTTTTAAAAGACTACAACTGGGAAATGCATATATTATATAAACATATGTCAGTTGTAGTCTTTTAAAAAGGCATCTGAAATAATAAACTAAGCACAATGTAGTGTTCGATACTGAAATATCATAACGTTCTCTCATCTCTCAACCCTCTCGTTTCATTTGATCAATATTGTTGGTGTTTCAGGGCTTCAATTTCGCCGTTTAATTGCGCGTATTGCCCATAATTTTACTCATTCCAGCAGGTTTTGTGTTCACACCCAAAGTGCGCCACATAAAGCAGCTCTCAGTACTAAATTGAGTTATTTTTCGCTGCTTTTTGCACTTAAATAGTCAAATACACACACAATAATGTCAAAATGGTGAGTATTCACAAACACAGTCAGTTATGTTTTCAGTGAACGTAAAGAAAACACAAGTGTAACAGTATAATGGATCCGTGCGTTCGGCTCTTAAAGTGACAGCAGCCTAATAAACCTGCTGACAAATTATGATAAAACATGGTTCCCCATGGTATCAATGCCAGAATTGTGGTCAGTGAAAATGCTGAATGGATAGTAACTTTGGAAAACCACTAGAGACAGTGACCGCTGAGCAAAAAAGTTGAGAAGTGATGTGATACTTTGCGTTGAAACACTGGTCCTATAGAACAGTGTGATTATTGAATTGCATGTGATTTAATCCCCGGGTGGGGATTTGAGCAGAGAAACGAGATACCCAGTGAAGTCTTGCAAAGTATTTTATGGGATATTGTTTAAATTGGATGATGATCACAAGATTGCAGCCTGAAATAAGGTCTTGCCACAGCAGTTCTCGTCTTATCAGTGAGTACATAAAATACACTGTGCATTACTGACTGAATATTTTACTGACAGATAAAATAGAGCACATCGGATTATTTACAATCCAGCCTGTCAAAGTGACAGGTAATTATTATTTGTAGTGCCACCTCTGGTCGAGATGCTCACATAAACACAGTGATGTTTTGATAGTGGCGCAGTGTTTACAGTGTTTACAGGCTGCTGTTAATTGTTTTTTCATATAACGTTTGGTTGAAACTATTATTTTAACATTAAAAGGAATTACACACTTCAGTTTAAAATTATTTTAAGTGAGATGCAGTAGTTTTTTCCCCATTGAGGATCTTCTGTGTTCATACACTTTAATTAGCTCCTAAATGAGAGCGCATGCAGTGACTTCTTATCCTTGGTTTTCTGTGTAAACGGCACGCAGAGCTGTTTTCATTAGCCATTGGATCATTTAACTTTTTTTTTTTTTTTCTTCCATGTAGCTCTTTACACATGGCATAATGTCGGGACACTTTATGGCTTTTCACACTGAGCTTAACCCCGGGTTATTGTTGTTCTAAACACCGCTTTTAACCAGGGCTGGGTAGGTTACTTTTAAAATGTATTTCACTACAGATTACAAAATACATGCTTTAAAAAGTCATTTGTAACGTATTTTGTTACATTACTCAAGTTTAGTAACTTAATCTAAATACTTTAGAATACTTTGGAATACTAATAAATGTGGAACAAACACAAAAAAGGTCATTGCAAGTTTTTATCTCACAGTTTAAAATTAAGTCAAGTCATTAAGTCATTATATCTCATAATTCTGACTTTTCTCAATATTGTGAGTTTATATCTCATAATTCTGACTTTTGTCAATATTGTGAGTTTATATCTCATAATTCTGACTTTTGTCAATATTGTGAGTTTATATCTCATAATTCTGACTTTTGTCAATATTGTGAGTTTATATCTCATAATTCTGACTTTTCTCAATATTGTGAGTTTATATCTCATAATTCTGACTTTATAACTCACAATTGCAACTTTATATCACACAATTCTGAGGGAAAAAGTCAGAATTGTGAGATAAAAACTTGCAATGACCTTTTTTGTGTTTGTTTCACACTTATTAGTATTCCAAAGTATTCTAAAGTATTTAGATTAAGTTACTAAACTTGAGTAATGTAACAAAATACGTTACAAATGACTTTTTAAAGCATGTATTTTGTAATCTTTAGTGAAATACATGTTAAAAGTAACCGACCCAGCCCTGTATAGTACACAGATACTACACAAGTGGCTTTTATTTTGTTCTGTTGTTTGTAGGAATTATTGGATTTAGGAAAATCCAATAAATACTGTGTAATGATAAAGGAAGAGGAAGTAGGGGAAAGCGGCACAATAAAAACAAAATTAAACCACCCATGAGGTGATGTGACTCTTGAGTGGCACCAATCCGGTCTCTTGAGCTTTTGCCTCATGTGATGCTGGTGCTCCAACAACACCTGCACCCTCCCCAGAGCATTAATACACTTAAACTGCACTCAAAACCACAAAATTGCGTTTTGTATAAAGGCACAACCACCTATACTAGCCCCAGAGCGACTCTGCAGCTGGATATATCTCCGCTGCACTTAAAGAGTAAACGGCTCCTTTGATTATGATGGGAGCGCAGGTTCTAGTTCTACAAATTGGAGAGGTCTAGTTTTGTCAAGACCACACCACTTATTTCCAGTGTATAAACATTTCACTATAGCACCAAAAAACTGAGAGTTAGACCTGAGGACATTACTCTCACAATCATTGAAACTGTTGCATTTTTTTTAATATAACTCCAATTGTGTTTGTCTGAAAGTGGATAGTCATATACACCTAGGATGGCTTGAGGGTGAGTAAATCCTGGGGTGATTTTCATTTTTTGGGTGAACTATCCCTTTAAGGGAATTTTTTGAACGTCTGTCAGGCCAGTTGAAGAGAGTCCATGGCAAGTTTCATTGCTGCAGAAGAAAAGAATTGCAGTGGTGACAGAGATTACATTACATTTAGTAAATTAAGTCAAGTATAGTACCAGGGTTGGGGAGTAACAAAATACAAGTAACTTAGTGACGTATTTAAAACACAAAATTTAAGTAACTGTGTTTCATTACAGTTACATTTTAAATGGGTGGTAATCAGATTACAGTTACATCTGAAAAGTGTTTTAGATTACCAAAGTGATTACTTTGAGTTTTAATGTCATTTAAACAGCGATTGGTGATTCTCTGACTCTGACCGTCTGAAAAAGAGGAGTTAAGTTTCATGTTTTCCACTGTTTTCATGTTTTGTGAGTCATTTTTTGCAGTCACTGAGAGTTAGACATGAGGACATTACTCACACAATCATTGAAACTGTTGCAGAAATAAATATTTTTTTATTTTTTAGTCAAGTTGCTGACCTTATTTTTGGACATTTGAATGTTTTCTTTTTCATGATACTCATTTTTGACGTCGCTTGAGTAGATGATGCCGTAGAAACACTGGCCAGGTGTGACGATTACCTGAAGCCCATATAAATTGATTGGCAGGATAAGTGGCCGGACCATTGGATGTGTAAATAAGTGGACAGAGCAATGCTTCGAGTGCCTATTCTCGCCTCCGACTTATTTCAGTGGATTTCTATCCTCTTGTGAGCGTCGTCAGTGGATATCCTTTAATGCTGTTTTATACTTGTACGTATTCTTGCCTAATACTGAGTGATTTGTAACACGAGAGTCTGAGCAGTGTCCATCACGGCTTTGATCTTTTAGAGTATACGCCAACATACCGTCCTTTCATCTCCCGCTCGGATGGACGTTTACACTGCATAAAATGCAAGGACTACACTGAGGCAGTCGCCAAACTCCTGTGGCGAAGGCTGTTTTTTTTGAGTCGGAGTTGTTTTCTGTCCACCAAGATCCAATCGAAATGTACAAACCTTGCAGTCCAACCACAAAATGGTATCCACTGGAATCCACAAAGAAAATATGACTTGCTTCGTTTAAAGACACTTTAAGACACATCTCTCATGTTTGTGTGGCAAGCGTTCGCTGAGTTTCGGTTCATTTTGGCGACACGTTTCAGAAAGAAGTTCACGGCCGAAAGCACACGCTGTTTGTTTTCTTTATTATAAATATAATACCTTGAATAATGTTATTTATAACCTTGTTTCCCAACAATAATTCTTAAAAATACCAATAATTCTGGACCAAAATGATTGGAACAGACGAGTACCAGTAAAGTTGATGCGCACAGTCTGCCATGACTAAGTCATATGTTGTTATTGCACGCCTAGAAGCCATCGCAACCAGCAAAACAACCCTCCAATCTCCCCTCTACCACCCACTCCAAGTGATGACAGTTGCCATGGAAACTGTGGGAGGTGGGCAAGTGTTTTAGCAGCGGCAGAAATGGTGTGTTTGCGTGCGCAGGTCTGAAGCAGGTGAATATTTGCTGCTTAGCATAGCGACAGACCGGCAGCCTGCTCGCAACAGAGGCATTTTCACAGGCGGTGCGGTAATTAAGACACGAGGCCTGTCGTCAGGCTAGCCCTGGTAACGAGGAGCTGTCTGCCCGCCCGCCCGCACGAATTCACTGTAAACATTCTTCCCACAATCCCCGATAAAGCCACTCGCCCTCTCCCGCATGCGTGCCGTTTCAGAGATATCAGAAACCGCGATTGTTTATTCTTTACTCATTTTCTTTGGTTTAGTTTTAAGTAATAGACACATTTTGTTTTTGTGCAATTCAAATTTCACTTGTTTTGCTTGTAGTAATCATAATGAAACTGACAAAGAATCAGTTGAGGAATCCACATAACATATATTAAAAGGGATCTATTATGCCCCTTTTCAGCAGATTTGATATCAGTAATATCATGTAATATCAGTCTCTGGTGTCCACAGAATGTCTGTGAAGTTTCATTCATTCATTTTTGAGTGGAAGGAAAAACATGCTGTTTACATGCAACGACTAAGGATTTACATAGTCGAATCAGAGTCGTCAAGTCTTGACTGATCGCATCTCTTTCTCAAGGCCAAAGGCGACTCTGAAAGGCTTGTGTGCTCTTCTGTGCACGAGACGGAGCGCAACGTGGAAAATGAAGTAAATCCAGGCCTTAAGACGACTTTTATTTTCTTTCACACACGGCACACAGAAACGACTTTCTAATAAAGTGACCAAAACTACCTGTCAAGAGATGGAAGAAACTGACAATGCCTTTTTATCTTTTAAATTGAAATGAAAGGCGACGTGGATAAACGTTCGTAAAACGATTCTTCTTAACGTTTTACAGCCACGATGAGGGCTGGGTCGGTTACTTTTAACATGTATTTCACTACAAAATACATGCTTTAAAAAGTCATTTGTAACGTATTTCGTTACATTACTCAAGTTTAGTAACTTAATCTAAATACTTTAGAATACTTTGGAATACTAATAAGTGTGGAACAAACACAAAAAAGGTCATTGCAAGTTTTTATCTCACAATTCTGACTTTTTCCCTCAGAATTGTGTGATATAAAGTTGCAATTGTGAGTTATAAAGTCAGAATTATGAGATATAAACTCACAATATTGAGAAAAGTCAGAATTATGAGATATAAACTGAAAATATTGAGAAAAGTCAGAATTATGAGATATAAACTCGCAATATTGAGAAAAGTCAGAATTATGAGATATAAACTCGCAATATTGAGAAAAGTCAGAATTATGAGATATAAACTCGCAATATTGAGAAAAGTCAGAATTATGAGATATAAACTCGCATACTGAATTCACAATTCATCTCCCAATTCTGACTTTATAACTTGCAATTGTGAGTTTAAATCTCGCAATTCTGAGAAAAAGAAGTCAGAATTGTGAAATGCAAACAAAAAAAAACAAATAGTGAGAAAAAGTTGCAGTGACGAGTGAATTATAAAATGACTCACAAAACATGAAAACAGTGGAAAACATGAAACTTAACTCTTTTTCAGACGGTCAGAGTCAGAGAATCACCAATCGCTGTTTAAATGACATTAAAACTCAAAGTAATCACTTTGGTAATCTAAAACACTTTTCAGATGTAACTGTAATCTGATTACCACCCATTTAAAATGTAACTGTAATGAAATACACTTACTCAAATTTTGTATTTTAAATACGTAACTAAGTAACTTGTATTTCGTTACTCCCCAACCCTGGCCACGATGTACAGAACACCACACAAAGATATTGAAGAAAATGAATACAAACATTTTGGATCAATAAACCGAAAATAAATGAATAAATAAAAGCCACACTGCAGACAGGATTTGCTCTTCACATGTCTGCAAATCAAATTAAATCTGCTAAATTGCCTGTGCGAGCAAGAGTTAAGTAGCCTACGGGAACATATGTTCAAAACACAAGCAACAAATACTTAAATTAGATAATCCAGAGTGGTCAATAAATAAAATAAAAATGATTAAAATTACGAAAGTATAGCCAAAATTGTCATCTTTGTCTTTTTAACTGCAGAAACGACAACATTTTAGCTAAACATGTTTACAGAATCCAAAAAATCAAATTAGAACGGGCTGAAATGTTTCAAAATCACTTGTACCTGATCAAACAAAACAAAAACAATCCTGTCTCCGTTTGAGTCTCTCCAAATAGTGTTCGAGGAAAACCAACTTTAACGTTAGTAGAAGTGCAGTGCGATACGACATCTTAGTTTTTACTACTTCAAAGTGTGTCCAATTCCACACTTTAGATTTTCTTATCCCAGACTTTGTTAAAGATTTAAATCCCTGCCGCCAAGCTGTTCCTCTGTCGGTCACGGATCATGGAAAGTGAAAATTAAATCTGTCACGGGGTGGTTGGATTTATTGATGCACATTAACAGTATTTATTAAAAGCTTTGATTTTTATTTACAGCATTAACATAATAGGCTGTATATTAACTTACTGAGAGAAAATCAGTAGTTGAAATCAGACATTGAGCACCCCCATATAGCCAAAATGGCACGATCCTCTTCTCATAACACTTCGCCAGTGAGATTAGTAGTCGAATCAGGTTCCTCCTATCGAAACATCAAGTCTATTCAGGGTCAACCCTAACATGCATGTCTCTTTAAATGCAAATTAGCTGCTGCTCCCCGCCCCACTTTCCAGAAGTGGGCGGAGCCTGTTCAACTCGTGCACAGATACTCTGCTAAAAACCTAACAAATCATCTGTTTGATTTCGATTATCATCTCTACCGCGGTTACTCTCACGTGACATTGCAGTTCTTCATCATCATGAACATTTATTTGCATGCGTTTTAAAGCCATATCAATCTAAAATCTGAAGCACGCGCACGGAAATCTGTTCCTTGATTATTACACCAAGTTCTCTTTCACGTCTTATTGTGCTTAAACGGTCAAATACACACAGAGTTCACATAAACACAGTCCGGTTATGTCTGTGAACATAAATAATACTAATACTGTGTATTAAAGTGACAGCAGTGTAATATACAGTACCTACTGCTGTTAATATAAACCAAACAAAAATAGACAAAAACAGAAAATCACTGCTGTTTATTGAATAACTTTAGTAGCTTTATTAAGAATACATTTCTTACTTGAATGCTGCTGTTAAATAGATAAACATAGGGCGAACTGTGTACAGCTCACTGAGGGCGGGGTCTGTGCTAATAGGGCGGAGTCTGTCAGCAGTCATGGGCGGGGCCTAAGCATTTGTGATGTCACAAAAGCTGCAATCTGCAAATGGCTTGTTCTGAGATGCTGCTTGTGATTTATGGGGATTAAAAAATGATGAGTTGGTGGATTTTTTCCAGTACAGGGTGGTTGTGTACACACACTGCCAACACACTTCATGTTCAAACACCATGCAAAAGGGAATTTTGCTTATTAGGTCCCCTTTAAGAAAATAACGTTTGCATGTAAAACCAGTTGAATCATTTACAGAGTAAAAATACAATAAAATGACCTCAATGCAAGTTGCATGCTGATTGTCACCCGAACCATCCGAAACTAGAGGTGAGACGACATATTTTTTAGTAAACCTTTTAAGTGGCATTGCTTCTTGAATAAGACACCTTAACTTGCCAGTGTAAAGTGGGAAAAGAAATGGGAAAAACTTGCTAGATGAGTGTTTAAATCAGCACCCATGATTGTTGATTACAAAAACTTATTTTTCTTTGCTTATAATTTTATTTTAGTTTTCCAAGCGCTTAGTTTCAATGATTTATTTTAAATAGATTAGTTTTTAGTTGACGGAAATATTTAAACCATTACATTACCCGTCATTTTAGTTTTAGTGTACAATAAAAAGACAGCTTTGTACCGTACACATTAGTTTAATCTCCATGCCAAAAAAAAAAAAAAAAAAGAGGTGACAGTCGAAAGATAAAATCATAAGAGATTGACATTATCATGCACTAGGGGTTTGCTGTGCTGCAGAAAACAATGTCGGCGTCTATGAAGTAAAATAAGTATTATTTTTTTTTACCCTCCTGGCTTTGTATTGTAATTAAAATGAGCACTTTAGCTCTGCTACCTGTTTGCCAGCGCTTCCATTTAGATTAGCGGCGGTCTAATTAACGGCAGACGTGCATTTTCCGTTCCAAAGCCAGTCTCTAATGGCTGGGCAGATTGATTTAAATGCAAACGAGAGAGGATTTAATGAACTGCTTTTACTGAAAGTGTTTAATAGGAATTTCAACACTCACAGACAGGTTGGTAAACAGCTCTCAGACCATTAATTATGCATTGTTGTCTATTTCTTCTCTAAAATGTTGGTTAATGGTGTCAAAATAATCATATTTTGTGTCTTGAATGATTATGCTTTTGAAGATGGCTGACATCGGTGGGAAATCTTCTTGTAGATTTGTATTATTTAGTTGTCACGAAACCGTAACTGGCTCATCATGTGGGCGGCACACGTATGGGTAGTCATTATTTTTTTTGTGTGTGTGTTTGGGTAATTCATTTAAAGTCTCACAAAAGCACAAGAGAGCTAGATGAATAATCTAGAATACACATGTTCATTTTTTTTTTTGTAATGAATGGTTTCCCAACCCTCAGATTACATACACGAACAGACCGTGACACCATGATCTCCTTCAGAATTATTGTTCAAATGCCTACTCGTCCTAATATCCCACTTCATCACAACAATGGGGAAAACTCCAAGGATACCCTCACACAACAGAATACGCTTGTCATCCAGGGAGTGTTGTCAATACAGATGTTCATACACCGTTAGTTTACTGGAACCAAAGTAACTACCTAAAATTTCCACAACCAATTTTTAAGAGCGCTCAATTCACACATACATATATCAACCAGATGCAGTCAACAACTATGCATGTGAACTATTGTTATACAAACTGTTTGTACGAGTCGAAATCGATTCTCTATAAGCAATGGCAAGAATCAAGAAAGTCTTTCCGTCTCTAAAATGTACACATCTAGTATCCTCATTAGGTTCATACACAACAATATTAGGCACTCCAGTTGAAAAATATATATTAATAAACACATTTTAAAAATATTAAGAAGGATAATCGCACGCGCTCAGTCGATCTTGCTCACTCGCTGTCTGTTTAGTGCAAATCTGCGGAGAACTCTGTACAAAGTCTTGCTTGAAATCTGAGGTTGGCTTGTCAGTATCGCGGTATTACAATATTGTGGTTATCTTGACAGCCCTAATTGTGAGTGTGATATTGCTCATATAAGACATTAATATATAACTTTAAAGACATATTTTAGACACTATGGCCGGTTCCACAGACACGGCTTAGATTAAGCTAGGATTAAGTCTTAGCTCAAATAGGACATTTAAGTAACTTTTATAAACGTGCCTTAGGGAAAAAAAAATCTTGAGACAAAGCAATGACACTGACATATTTTAAAATATGAATTATGAATTTAAAAACGCTCAAAAAAGCATTTTAATCTGGGACTAGGCTGTGACACCCAGGGGTATATGTCCAGTTTTTTTTGAAGGCCAAACCAGGATCAACCCTTGCACAGACTGACAGCCTGTCTGGACTGCTGTGAATACAGACAAGTGGAGTAATGAACTGGAAGTGTTTCAGTGCTGTTTTACTAAATATTAGCATCTGTATGTCAGTCAGTCAAAAGTTGAAAAGCTGTGTTTTGGACCTAATGGAGTAAAAGCAAAAAGGGTTTCCCCTAAATACTTAAATGTGACCTATTATGCCCCATTTTTACAAGATGTAATATAAGTCCCTGGTGTCCCCAGAATGTCTATGTGAAGTTTCAGCTCAAAATACTCCACAGATCATGCGTTATAGGATGTTAAAAATGCTACTTTTTTGGTATGGGCAAAAACGCACTGTTTTTGAGTGTGTCTCTTTAAATGCAAATGAGCTGATGCTCCCAGCCACCTTTCCAGGAGAGGGAGGAGCTTCAAGAGCTCATGCTCCGGCATACCGACAACAACAAAACAGGACAATCTCACGCACCAACAATTTCAGAAAGGGTGTTCATGTGCAAAACTATGAAACTCTTGTTTATATAATATATAGTTTAATATATATATGTATATATATATGTGTGTGTGTATATGTATATATGTATGTATGTATGTATGTATATATGTATGAATGTATATGTATGTATGTATATATGTATGTATGTATATATGTATGTATGTATATATGTATGCATATATATATATATATGTATGTATATATATGTATATATATATGTATGTATGTATGTATATATGTATGTACATATATATATGTATGTATATATGTATGTATGTATTTATGTATATATATATATGTATGTATGTATATATGTATGTACATGTATGTATGTATGAATGTATATGTATATATGTATGTTTGTATGTATGTATATATGTATGAATGTATATGTATATATGTATGTTTGTATGTATGTATATATATGTATATATATGTATGTATATATATGTATATATATATGTATGTATGTATGTATATATGTATGTACATATATATATGTATGTATATATGTATGTATGTATTTATGTATATATATATATGTATGTATGTATATATGTATGTACATGTATGTATGTATGAATGTATATGTATATATGTATGTATGTATGTATATATATATGTATGTATGTATGTATATATGTATATATGTATGTATGTATGTGTGTATATATGTAAATATGTATGTATATATATATGTATATGTATATATATATATGTATGTATATATATGTAAATGTATATATATATGTATATATAAAAGGAGTGGGTGGACACACTGCAGACACACATCAATGTTCAAACACCTTATAAAAGTGAATTTTGCATAATAGGACCCTTTAAAAATGCAATACAACCTCTTGAAATTGTACTATTGCTATGTCAATACACAAGAGAAACTTGGTTTTCTTTTCACCTCTCTAATATATAATATTTTATTTCTGTTCAAAAGTGCCAATACTTTTCTGCCTGACTCAAGGCGTCCCCCAGGGTTCGGATCTCAGTCCTCCCCTCTTCACAATCCATACACTTGCTTGTATCATGAGTTGTGATGATTTGAGTTAGCACCGCTACACTACACAGAAACGCTACTTAGATACACTGACATCCTTCAAACCCTGCAAACCATCTGAACATCACATCTGACTAGTTTCTCTTTTTTGAAGCCCACATCAGATCCATCCCAAAAAACCTTCTTTCGGTCCATCTCCACCACATCACACATCTCTCCCCCAAAGCTCAAAACATTTAGTTTAAAAGATGCAGAATTGCACATTGCTGTATGTTTGACCTAATGTATCCGTACATTCCCGTTTGTTCCACATTCCTCATTCCAGATTGCTGTCTGTTTGATTTTTGTCAGGCTATGCTGTATGGTTGGAAGTTCTCTTGAGTAAACTATGAAAAGCATTTCCACTCCCGGTTGCTGGCTACCTCTGTCTTTTATCTCTGTCTTTTTTTTTCTCTCCATTCTCTTGTTGTTTAGTAATGTGTAACTTGATGGTTGATTGATTGTCATTATTGGATTCGCCCTCTGTCCTGCTGTATGTACATTGCAGTTTGAAAGCTCATCCCAAACACTGAATGTGTGAATGTAACGAAATAGTTCTCGTAGCAACTTTCAAACTTCTAACAATATCACTAGTGCAATATCCATCGTTCAGAACTCGTATGAAGCTTGTTATTTGTAACTTTAGTTAGTGTGTGATGTTGCTGTTTGAGCAGAAGCAACATCTGTAAAGTTACGACGCTCAAAGTTCAATGCGAAGAGAGATATTTTCTTTTACAGAAATCACTTTTTGAACGACTACAACAAGCTTCTTCCTGAGTTGGTGACATCACTAACTCTGAAATTTACATAAACCCCGCCCCCGAGAGCACACAACAAAGGGGACGGGGCCATGTTGGGCTGCTTTAGAGAAGAGGAAGAGTTGTTGTAGTCGAGTGTTGTTGATGCCGTCATTTGACGCCGGACCGCTTCACTAACGAGGGTCGATTCAAGGAAAAAAGATGAACGTGACGACACATGCTAGTGATGAGTTGATCAACTCCACAGCAACTACATCAATTTATCCACTAACCGTTCAGAAACTTCTTCCTGAGTGTCTCCATCAGTTTGAACACTTTCCTCATTTTGTCTGCGTGAGATTCTCCAGCTTTGTTGTTGTTGAGCTGTTGAAGCTCCGCCCTCTTCTGGAGCAGCCGCTCATTTGCATTTAAAGGGACACACACAAAAACGGCGTGTTTTTGCTCACACCCAAATAGAGGCAAATTTGACAAGCGATAATAAATGATCTGTGGAGGATTTTGAGCTGAAACTTCACAGACACATTATGAAGACATCAGAGACATATATTACATCTTGTAAAAAGGACATTAAAGGTCCCCTTTAAGTTTTTCTTGTCTATATTCTGTTAGATGTTCCTGTTTATTTGTGGGTGTATGGATGTGTCCATATAAAGAACTTTATAGTTCTTTGGGATGGAGGTGGAAATCTGCTTGACCTGATCCACATACTGTCCCAAAAAGGTTCTGTTATATTTGGATCTTATTCACTATCTAAAACAGTGTAGTATTTCAGTTCTTTGTCATTCTTTTTAGAGCAAGCGTGGCTCCTCTCTATATTAGACTTCATGTCGTTTGCGCCTATGAAGTAAAATTACTTTTGTTGTTTTTAGTCCATTGACAAGATCAACTCAATAATTAGCCTTTCTTCCATCCATTTCTCCTGGTCTGGAGTAGTGCAAGTACACCAGAAGTAGAATGAGCTCCAGTGAGTGATCGACAGTTATGGTGTTAGGGGTGGGGCCATGGCTTGGCGGCTCCAGTGAGTGATCGACAGTTATGGTGTTAGGGGCGGGGCCATGGCTCGGCGGCTCCAGTGAGTCGACAGTTATGGTGTTAGGGGCGGGGCCATGGCTCTGCGGCTCCAGTGAGTGATCGACAGTTATGGTGTTATGGGCGGGGCCATGGCTCGGCGGCTCCAGTGATTGATCGACAGTTATGGTGTTAGGGGTGGGGCCATGGCTCGGCGGCTCCAGTGAGTGATCGGCAGTTATGGTGTTAGGGGCGGGGCCATGGCTCGGCGGCTCCAGTGAGTGATCGGCAGTTATGGTGTTAGGGGCGGGGCCATGGCTCCGCGGCTCCAGTGAGTGATCGACAGTTATGGTGTTATGGGCGGGGCCATGGCTCGGCGGCTCCAGTGAGTGATCGACAGTTATGGTGTTAGGGGTGGGGCCATGGCTCGGCGGCTCCAGTGAGTGATCGGCAGTTATGGTGTTAGGGGCGGGGCCATGGCTCGGCGGCTCCAGTGACTGATCGACAGTTATGGTGTTAAGGGCGGGGCCATGGCTCGGCATCGACAGTTATGGTGTTAGGGGCGGGGCCATGGCTCGGCATCGACAGTTATGGTGTTAGGGGCGGGGCCATGGTTCGGCATTGACAGTTATGGTGTTAGGGGCGGGGCCATGGCTCGGCGGCTGCAGTGACTGATCGACAGTTATGGTGTTAGGGGCGGTGCCATGGCTCTGCATCGACAGTTATGGTGTTAGGGGCGGGGCCATGGTTCGGCATTGACAGTTATGGTGTTAGGGGCGGGGCCATGGCTCGGCGGCTGCAGTGACTGATCGACAGTTATGGTGTTAGGGGCGGGGCCATGGCTCGGCGGCTCCAGTGATTGATCGACAGTTATGGTGTTAGGGGCGGGGCCATGGCTCGGTGGCTCCAGTGAGTGATCGACAGTTATGGTGTTAGGGGCGGGGCCATGGCTCGCGGCTCCAGTGACTGATCGACAGTTATGGTGTTAGGGGCGGGGCCATGGCTCGGCGGCTCCAGTGAGTGATCGACAGTTATGGTGTTAGGGGCGGGGCCATGGCTCGGCGGCTCCAGTGATTGATCGACAGTTATGGTGTTAGGGGCGGGGCCATGGCTCGGCGGCTCCAGTGAGTGATCGACAGTTATGGTGTTAGGGGCGGGGCCATGGCTCGCGGCTCCAGTGACTGATCGACAGTTATGGTGTTAAGGGCGGGGCCATGGCTCGGCGGCTCCAGTGACTGATCGACAGTTATGTGTTAGGGGCGGGGCCATGGCTCGGCATCGACAGTTATGGTGTTAGGGACGGGGCCATGGCTCGGCATCAACAGTTATGGTGTTAGGGGCGGGGCCATGGCTGGGACACTCATTTACAGTGAAGTTGTATTCACATTTCCACATGTGTTTCAGTTCATTTAAACTACTTGTTTTGCATGTTCTGCATTTATTATTTTACATGGACCTGGAAATTAATGTTTTTAGATGGTTCTTTTAAGAAACCTCTTTATTATAAATCATTTAATCCTGTATAGTAACATCAAATGCTGGTGAGGTGCATTATTGTTCACAATGTTCACTGGCTGTGCTGCTTTTCTGTAAATACAAATAACTTGACGCAAACCTAAATGAAACTTTAATCACAGAGCGTGCAAATTATACAACATAACTAGTATAATGAGTTTTATAATGTAACCGTTAAGTAGGATAAGCAGGTTGCTAGGATAAGACGATCCATTACAGTTGCAGTATTCTTTGATCACCAAGGCCTGTTTGATTCCATTTGATTATGGTTGAATTTGTCGTTTATTTTTTGCAGATTTGCTATTTTAATGACGTACAGTTTTATTATTCCGTTTACATTGTTTGCATTTGCAACAACAATGCACGTAGGATGTCAGGTGAAATTACAAAAGCTGAGGACCACAAAAAATAGGTTTAATTTCAAGGCGCAAGAATAAACCAAACCAAATGAACTATATATCGGGAGGAGGAAAGGACAACCCAGAGGAGTGATTACAGCACACACAAACTCTTCTGGAACTATCTAAATATTCACTGGTGGGGAAAGACACTCTAGCTGGCCAGATATTGTCTGAAACATAAGTCAGTCGAGATCTATCCACACCATTATTGAACAAGTATTTAATCTCTCCTTCACATTGAGAAGATCGGTGCAGTGGTGAGAATGATTTCCTTTTCCGTTCATTTGTCTAATGTTGGTGGAAGTACCGATGCAGAGATATTTCTATACCTTTACTTTTTAAAAAAAAAAAAAAACCACATGTAATTCTCTCGGGAGATATAAAGGACATTTTTCTTAAGAGTTAGCTGCTCACAGACCCAGTTTCCAGCAGTCATTTGTAAAGGTATTGTTAATGCAAAACAAACAAAAAAAGTCCTCCAAGAGACAGGAGAAATTTATACCGCTGTACAAAACACACATTATCATTAGATGAATGTTAGTCACATAGGAAATGTTTGAAAACGGTAAAAACATCCTCACACGATGATCCATATGCTAGTGGTGTCTCATTCACTTCAGTATGCACTTTAGGACTTGCACAACTTTTAATAGTAGACTAGTCATCCATACAATGAGTCACTCGACATTATAGAACAATTGCAACTGAAGTCATCTGATCATGACTAGAATGAGAAGAAAAGTCTGGTCACGCTTTAGTTTAGGGTCCAGTGCACAATATTAACTAACTATGACTTTTTCTTCAGGAAACTCCTAATTACTGCTTAGTAATGGTTGTTAAGTTTAGGTGTTGGGTGGGATTAAGTGATGTAGACTGTGATCATGCAGAATAAGGCATTAATACGTACTAATAAACCCAGTAATATAGTGAGAACTGGAGAATCTGGACTAGTTTTTAGTAAGCTCTTACATATGTCACCTTTCAAGCACATGTTCTCAGAGTAAGCGCCCTGCTAATGACTGTATTGTGTCGTAGATGTTGGTGACGACCCCAGAGAAGTGGGATGTGGTGACCAGGAAGAGTGTGGGGGACGTGGCTCTGTCTCAGATCGTCCGGCTGCTCATCCTGGATGAAGTTCATCTTCTTCATGAGGACAGAGGGCCCGTGCTGGAGAGCCTGGTGGCCCGGACGCTGCGTCAGGTAAGATGAGGCGCTCCCCGCGGGATGATCTGAGGAAAACATAAATGCAAGTTAAATGATCAGTTGTTGCTGTAATGCAATATATTCTTAGAAGAAAGGGCTCTGGATAGAACCTTAAAAGCTTCTTTTAGACACTTCATAGAACTTTTCAGAGGTTCCCCTCATGAGTTTTCTTTATTTTTAATTCATTTTGTTTTAATTCACTTTTGAATTTTATTAGATTTTATGAATTAGGCAGCTTGTAAACATGCTTTATAGTATTATGCAAGTATTATGCTGTCATTTAAGACATTTCTCCTTATATAGAACCTTTTTGGCATAAAGTGTTCTTTAAAATTGAGCCAAGAACCCTAGAGTTCTGTGTAGTACCCCATTTAACCTTTTTTTTTTTCTTGGAGTTTACCGTTTAGGTCAATACTTTTATTCGGTGTCAGCTCTTCATCAAGATGGCTGTTCACAAAATTAATCCAACTCTTCTTAATATCATCGTTTTTTAGGAAATTTCAATAAGGAGATCAATCTGTTTTCTATATTATCACAACCAGATAATGATCGTGATGAAGGCATAGCTAGCTAGCAAAATGTGGGCTGTGCATTTTTGTAGGGGCCATGGCTCCGCGGCTCCAGTGAGTCGACAGTTATGGTGTTAGGGGCGGGGCCATGGCTCGGCGGCTCCAGTGATTGATCGACAGTTCTGGTGTTAGGGGCGGGGCCATGGCTCCGCGGCTCCAGTGAGTTGACAGTTATGGTGTTAGGGGCGGGGCCATGGCTCGGCGGCTCCAGTGAGTGATCGACAGTTATGGTGTTAGGGGCGGGGCCATGGCTCTGCGGCTCCAGTGATTGACAGTTATGGTGTTAGGGGCGGGGCCATGGCTCGGCGGCTCCAGTGAGTGATCGACAGTTATGGTGTTAGGGGCGGGGCCATGGCTCGGCGGCTTCAGTGAGTGATCGACAGTTATGGTGTTAGGGGCGGGGCCATGGCTCGGCGGCTCCAGTGAGTGATCGACAGTTATGGTGTTAGGGGCGGGGCCATGGCTCGGTGCCTCCATTAAGTTGACAGTTATGGTGTTAGGGGCGGGGCCATGGCTCGGCGGCTCCAGTGTGTCATCGACAGTTATGGTGTTAGGGGCGGGGCCATGGCTCGGCGGCTCCAGTGAGTGATCGACAGTTATGGTGTTGGGGCGGGGCCATGGCTCGGCGGCTCCAGTGAGTGATCGACAGTTATGGTGTTAGGGGCGGGGCCATGGCTCGGCGGCTCCAGTGAGTCATCGACAGTTATGGTGTTAGGGGCGGGGCCATGGCTCGACGGCTCCAGTGAGTGATCGACAGTTATGGTGTTGGGGCGGGGCCATGGCTCGGCGGCTCCAGTGAGTCATCGACAGTTATGGTGTTAGGGGCGGGGCCATGGCTCGGCGGCTCCAGTGAGTCATCGACAGTTATGGTGTTAGGGGCGGGGCCATGGCTCGGCGGCTCCAGTGAGTGATCGACAGTTATGGTGTTAGGGGCGGGGCCATGGCTCGGCGGCTTCAGTGAGTGATCGACAGTTATGGTGTTAGGGGCGGGGCCATGGCTCGGCGGCTCCAGTGAGTGATCGACAGTTATGGTGTTGGGGGCGGGGCCATGGCTCGGCGGCTCCAGTGAGTGATCGACAGTTATGGTGTTAGGGGCGGGGCCATGGCTCGGCGGCTCCAGTGAGTGATCGACAGTTATGGTGTTAGGGGCGGGGCCATGGCTCGGCGGCTCCAGCTAGTGATCGACAGTTATGGTGTTGGGGGCGGGGCCATGGCTCGGCGGCTCCAGTGAGTGATCGACAGTTATGGTGTTGGGGGCGGGGCCATGGCTCGGCGGCTCCAGTGAGTGATCGACAGTTATGGTGTTAGGTGCGGGGCCATGGCTCAGCGGCTCCAGTGAGTGATCGACAGTTATGGTGTTGGGGGCGGGGCCATGGCTCGGCGGCTCCAGCTAGTGATCGACAGTTATGGTGTTAGGGGCGAGGCCATGGCTCGGCGGCTCCAGTGAGTGATCCAGTAAGTAGAGTTAAAAAAAATCCTGAACACAGAACTACAGAACTAAAACTGTTTAACAGTCTTTAATGTGTTTCAGCAATACATTTGTAATGTTTATTATGTGTTTAGAAACAATTCTGACTTTACACAGAACTATTGTAGTTAAATCATGTTAACAAATGTGTTACTGTAAAGTCTTTTAGATTGTTACAAGAAATTTGTGTTCTGAATAAATAAATCAGTGTCCACAATGTATGAAGCATCAGATCATCATATCAGAATGATTTCTGAAGGATCATGTGACACTGAAGACTGGAGTAATGATGCTGAAAATTCAGCTTTGATCACTGGATATAAATGATATTTTACAGTATCAAAAACGGTGATTTAAAATGATATTAATATTTTACAATACTACAGATTTTACTGTATTTTGATCAAATAAAAGCAGCCTTGGTGAACAGAAAAGACTTCTTTCAAAAACATTTAAAAACTCTTACTGACCCCAGACTTTTGAATGACAGTGTACATTTATAATAGTCCATTTTTAGCTATAGCGGGACTTGTAACTGTCCAAGGGCAATCCATTTCATTTTCCCACTTTAAAGGTTGTGCAAGTCACTCATGAGAATATTTGAACCATTTTTTTTCACGTTAAAAAGTAATAATAATTTTACACTGCTGGAGTTCGACTGAGATGCAGGCCTGCAATTAAAATAAGTTGAACAGATTCATATATTTACATCTTTGTATAAATATTCAATTTTAGGTGTCTTATTATAGTAAGCCAAGTGCAGTCAGTGTTGTTGGAGCTGCTGTGCAGCCAAAAATTATTACTGTAAAGCTGCTTTTCCACAATTTGCATTGTAAAAAGCGCTATATAAGTAAAGGTGACTTGACTTTCTTGTCAGTTTTGTAGATAATTGATATTCCGTAATTCATTTGTATGTAAATTAAGGAAATGTGACAATTTCATGTGCTTCCTCTTTTAATATCTCAATATCGGTTATTATAGTAGCATGAAGTTAATTGTGGACTTTAATAGCTCCAGATGTGGATTTGTTGTGCATGTGCAAGGGGCAAATAAAAATTTGTGGTCTGCAAAAGGAAACATAATGTCCAATCTGGCCCTCAAGCGAGTTTGACACCCCTATATTAAAAGCTCATGGTGGGCAAAAAACTTGAAAATGTTTTTATTTATTTATTTTTTTCCCCTCAGCTGGACAGTTAGATTAGTATTCTACTCTTAGAATAGTAGTATTTTCTTTTCCGCTAGTGAATTATAATTATTTATTATATAATATCAGATAAAACCCCAGTAGTTTGTTGGTTCACTCATTTCTAGGTAATTTCCTCCTCCAGTGGATGCATGAGTGTGTGTGTGTGTGTGTGTGTGTGTGTGTGTGTGTGTGTGTGTGTGTGTGTGTGTGTGTGATTGATAGGACCCCACTGATGATGATTGACAGCCGCCCTTACTAGAATCACTCTGGCCATTTGGGATATTACTGTGATTATGCAAATCCTGACAGCCGGAGAGTCGACAGCCCACATTACGTGGCGTCCCATATCCATGTCCCATTCTGACGAGCCGCAGTCAGGTGTCAATCACATGCGGGAATTTACGGAAATAAGCTCAAGCAAAGCTCACGTCTACTCTGTGACAAACTACACCGCTAAACTAGCCGGGTAATATTGCCCTTCAAGACACTTTCACAGGGCAAAGCGTCAGAAAATACTGCTTTCTCTTTAACAACGCACATTTCTTCGTTAGCAGAGTTTTTCTTTGAGGCCTGGAGCTGAGAGAGGCTTTCAGTAGCACTGAGTGGCGAGTAAGTGAAAGGAAATGACTTCAAATGAGACTGCTGTTTACTGTGTCCACGCTCTATCCGTTTGAAGTGCTAACTGATACCAGTTCAGCGAGGCTATGTGTGCTCTTCTCAAAGCCAAACGGAGCTTATTATCGTTCGAGATCATACCGTGCTCTAGATTTTCAATGTCAGATTTAGTTTCTTTGGCTCTGCTGAATGCAGTCTTTGCACTTAATTTCAATTTTAAAAGCTAAAAGATAACAAGCCGTTTCTTTGGCGAATGTCACGATGACAGTTCACTGTAGCAAATTAGAATATTCAGTCCTGTTGGTGCCCACGCTTCTGCTGCATTAAACAGTTTCTACTTCCAGGTGCTTTTGTACAAATCCACTAAAATGGTAAAAATTTCAGTTTCTTGCTTAACTAGACGTTCACTTACAAACACTTATTTGGATGCGTTCGTTACTACGCACACATTCCTGGCCAGACTAACATATTAATACTGTGCAAAATCCACACAGAGTTCGGATCTCCGAGTCCATCTGGGATTGCATGAAGAAAACTGAGACTAAATCCAGAAGAACGGTGGAAGAAAGGAAAAACTGACCTGCAGAGCTACATGAAACAACTGCGCCAGTGTATCAATGATGAAGGCAGTTTTAAACTCGAATCACACCAAATATTGATTTGATTTAGTTAATTGATAAATATGACGTTATTTTTGAACGCATCCTAAACTTACAGCATTTTTTCCTAAAACTTTTCACCGTCATGTAGCTTTGCAGGTAGGTTTCTTCAATCGTCCTGAAAACGTTTCCGCAGTCATTCTGGATTTAGTATTAATACTGTTAATTTGTCAGCAGGTTTATTAGGCTGCTGTCACTTTAAGAGCTGATGCACGGATCCATTATACTGTTACACGTGCGTTTTCTTTACGTTCACTTAAAATATAACTGACTGTTTACGTGAATACTCGCCATTTTGACATTATTGTGTGTGTATTTGACTATTTAAGTGCAAAAACCAGTGAAAAATAACTCAATTTAGTGCTGAGAGCTGCTTTATGTGGCGCTCTTTGGGTGTGAACACAAAATCTCCTGGAATGAGTAAAATTATGAGCAATACACGCAATCCATCGCCAAAATTGAAGTCCCGTAACACAGACAATATTCATCTGGATCAAATGAAACGAGTGAGTGAGGAGAGGAGGGTTTGTGTGGAGAGAGAGAGAGAGACCAGCTGGTATCGTGTGTCTATTCTGTGAAAAAAGAGTATTTGAAGCGTTTCACTACATTTCACTTAGTTTATTACTTCAGATGCATTTTTAAAAGACTACAATTGAAAATGTATATATTATATATGTAACACTGTTCTTAGGAACGGGAAGAAGGAGGCGGGAACCGGCGAACATTCAACGTAATTTTAATAAACTGAAAAACAAACAATAAAATGAAAGTAGAAGGGCGGCAGTTCCTCACGGCGACTGCCGCCCACACAACCATAATAAAACCCAAAATAAAATCCAGGCCTGGTCCTCTCTCGTCCTTCACTGTCGTCGCTCATCTTTTATGCTTCCGGAGCTCCTCCGTGAGAGACACGAGACCGGTGTAGCGCGCAGCTGACGCTCATTATCACTCGTGTCACTGGCCTCGCGCCGTTCCCTCACGGCTCTCGCCCGCCCTGCTCGTCACAATATATAAAATTCAACCCACCAAAGTGTCTAGTAGGAGTGACTGTGTTACACACAGGGTTGGGGAGTAACGAAATACAAGTAACTTAGTTACGTATTTAAAATACAAAATTTAAGTAAGTGTATTTCATTACAGTTTCATTTTAAATGGGTGGTAATCAGATTACAGTTACATCTGAAAAGTGTTTTAGATTACCAAAGTGATTACTTTGAGTTTTAATGTCATTTAAACAGCAATTGGTGATTCTCTGACTCTGACCGTCTGAAAAAGAGTTAAGTTTCATGTTTTCCACTGTTTTGTGAGTCATTTTATAATTCACTCGTCACTGCAACTTTTTCTCACTATTTGTTTTTTTTTCCCTCACAATTGTGAGTTTGTGTTTCACAATTCTGACTTCTTTTTCTCAGAATTGCGAGATTTAAACTCACAATTGCAAGTTATAAAGCCAGAATTGGGAGAAATAAACTTGCAATACTGACTTTTTTTCTTGCAATTTTGAATTTAGTGTGTGAGTTAAATGACTCACAATGACTCTGACTTTTCTCAATATTGCGATTTTATATCTCATAATTCTGACTTTTCTCAATATTGTGAGTTTATATCTCATAATTCTGACTTTATAACTCACAATTGCAACTTTATATCACTCAATTCTGAGGGAAAAAGTCAGAATTGTGAGATAAAAACTTGCAATGACCTTTTTTGTGTTTGTTCCACACTTATTAGTATTCCAAAGTATTCTAAAGTATTTAGATTAAGTTACTAAACTTGAGTAATGTAACGAAATACGTTACAAATGACTTTTTAAAGCATGTATTTTGTAATCTGTAGTGTAATACATTTTAAAAGTAACTTACTCAGCCCTGGTTACACACCACACCCGCATTCGGCTGGTTGTTGGTTGTTAATGCATATATACTGTCCCATGGAGTATTTCTGTTCCAGAACAATGTGCAGATCCTATTGATGACAAAATTTGTTGAATTGAGTACAGAAGTTTCTCACAGCACTGTTTAAAGCTGTGCACTACCGGAGGTTGCATAAAGCCAGTCTGAATGGAACTGGTGATTTCCTCCAGCTCTTACTGTTCGTATGCGTTTCATGTTTTAAGCATCAGAGCATCAGGTGGTCAGCAGCCGGTCGGCGTGATGTCTAAAAGCCTAACAATCAATACAAACAATCGGTTTGATTCCTGCTGTTGAAGATGACTGGTGTGTTTTGTCAACTATTCAGTCATGCCATGTCGCCGTGAAGGTAATGAAGATGTTTCTGCTGTCGTTAGACAGAGACTTACATCCACTACAGCAGAAGAAATCAATCTGGCATGAAATTCAGCAAAGTGTAGTTTCCCAACCCTGTTTGTGGAGGCAT
>CM076077.1:34362500-34390000 GCA_038088235.1 Zacco platypus
TTCAGTCCATCCTTCCTTCCATCTTTCCATTCATCCATCATCCATCCTTCCTTCCTTTCCTCCATCCATCTTTCCATCCATCCATCATCCATCCTTCCTTCCTTCCTTTCCTCCTTCCATCCATCCATCCATCCATCCATCCTTCCTTCCATCTTTCCATCCATCCATCCATCCTTCCTTCCTTGCTTCCATCTTTCCATCCATCCTTCCTTCCATCTTTCCATCCATCTAGCCATCCTTCCTTTCTTACTTCCTTCAGTCCATCCTTCCTTCCATCCATCCATCATCATCCATCCATCCATCCTTCCTTCCTTCCTTCCTTCCTTCCTTTCCTCCTTCCATCCATCCATCCATCCTTCCTTCCATCTTTCAATGCATCCATCCATCCTTCCCTCTTTCCATCCATAATATTTCGGACTGTTCTTTGGAATCTTTCCACATCTTTTCCATTAAAGGAATCTTTTTCCAAAATCTTTTCCATTATTTCACACACCACCGGAGAACCACATTTAATAAAGAAACTCCCCTCACCAATTACTTGCAAGTCATTTAGATATTCTTTTAGTCAGTGTAGTCCAGGTGGAATAATTACTGCTTTCACTTTTTTTTTTTTTTTTTTTTCTCCGAAAGCTTCTTAAAAGTGCTGTTAAAGTAAAGCCATGCCAAGTCAGATTTCAGTGTGTTTCATAATGCCTCACATGTCACCTGAAGCTAGAGAGACACCCGTTGGCGCGCTGCAGGCCGGTGTGTCATGTGCCAGCTTTCTCTAGACACTGTGAAGTGAAACAGTGTTCAGACTGTAAAGAAGGTATCAGGAAAGCAGCACTGCAGATGGCCATCCAAGATCTGGTTGTCCTCGGGTGACCACACACCCGTAAGGGTGATCCGGATACGTGACCTCCTGCCTGCCACAGGCCGGCATCATTATAAGGTCCTTCCGAGGAAATGGGATAACATCCAACAACTGTAGATGTAGCTCCAGAGAAGAGCGAGAGGGTTTTTTTATAGTTGTGTTATCTGAGGCAAGCATCCATGCTATCATTGCTCGTACTTCAGGTTGAACAATTGTACTATCACTAACTTTTAACTTTGACACGTGACTCGTCCTCGCCATTTGTAATGCATGCAAAAGAAAAGAAATTGACTACGAAATGACGGAATATAAAGTTGTGAGCCGTAAAGTCACAAATTCAAGAATTAAAGCCACAGTTATGACAAAATAAAGTGACATTTACTGAAAATAAAGGTCAAATTGCCAGATTTAAAGTCACATTTATGCTAAATAAACACGTTTTAGTCCGAGTAAGGCAAATGTATTTATTTAAGATTTTTTTTTTTTTTTTTTTTTTGGAAGAAGTTTCTTCCGCTCACCAAGGCTGCATTTATTAGATCAAAAATACAGAAAAAAAATGAAATATTATTATAATTTAAAATAGCTTTTTTCTATGTGAATGTATATTAACACGTAATTTATTCCACTCTAGTCTTCAGAAATCATCCTGATTTGCTGCTCATTTATTATTATCAGTGTTGAAAACTGCTTCATATGTTTATATTTGATGAACAGAAAGTTTAAAAGAACAGCATTTATTTAAAATAGCACTATAATGTTACAACTTATTGATGTTACTTGTGATCAATTTAATGCCTAGCTGAATAATAATAAAAAAAATACTGATCCCAAACTTGTGTTATATTATTTACAGACCTGCGATTTATTACTGTGTTTGTGTACTGTGGAACACGATCACGGTATTTTACTGTAAGGTTGAAGCTTGATTCAAAACAGTGTCACAGTGTTTGTATTTTCCATGTGACTTGTTTTATAATGTTGTGTGTTTAAAATTTATGCGCAGTGGTTTTGCCTCGATTGAGCTTCAGCTGATCCCTGACACAACAGTGTGTGTGTCTGACACCAGAGATCAGTTCAGAGCTCCAGCGGAGGTGACCCGAGCTCTCACTGAGCCCGAGAGAAGGATTTTCTATGAGTGTTTTCATCATTCTTTGTACCCACAAATAGGGTCTAGCTGTGTGATATCTAGATTACCTGGACGGACAGCTACTGCATCATATTAAAGGCCTTACCAATCTTACCTGTCAGCCGCACCGCAGGAGGAGCACAGATAGCGCAGCCGCCTCTCTCTCTGTCTCAGACGCTGTGACTGTCATTAGTTTTGAGTTGTTTGTTTTTCAAAACTTTAATTCTGTCTTCACAATAGCACATCTGGCAGTGTGAGACGGTGGTGATACTTGTCAAAAGAAGTATTACCGTGACGGCTGTCAGATACTGTCATCTGCACTTCATTATATAATTGCGGTGTTGGATATAAATATGAACATATTTTACCTGTAAAAATGGCTGTGCTCTGAATCCTGGAACGAGCTGGCTTGGCTATTTCTGGCATCATGTCTATAACAGTGTTATTTTAATGCACTACTGTAGATTTTACTAATGTTTTCAATTAGCAACTTCCTCACATCAAATTTATTTTTTGACTCGATTATGTTGAGGAGTTGCTGCTTTATTTTTATTTTTTTGTAATGTTTTTTGCTGCTTGTTTAATGTTTCATTTTTGTTTTATTTATTCGTGTATGTATTTGTCTGATTTATCTGATCGCTGTGTGGTCACAATAGCAAAATATTGGTGAATTTTTGCGGGCAAAAAAAAAAAAATATATATATATATATATATATATATATATATATATATATATAAAATATATTAATATATATATATATATATATGTATGTACGATTAATACGATTAATTGGATAATATATACAAAAAATAATAAAATAAAAAAATTATATATATATATATATATATTTTTTTTTTTTTTTTTTTTTTTTATATATTATCCAATTAATCGTATTTTATAATGTGGTCGATTTGATTGTCAAAAGCCACAAATCGGATCCCGGTGCGTCTTTCAGGGTGAAAGATGTTCCAGACAGTTGAAAGATGTCAGTAGCCGCGTTTTCACTACAGATTTGCACAAAACTTTTGCAATATTTTCTAAACATCGATACAAAACTATCGCGAAATGACGCAGTTTCCATTAACCACTGTTATGCGACTAAAACATTTTTTTTTTCCCGTCTTGTGACTAGTCAATACAAAAATCATGTCTTCCCATCCAAGTCACTAGCCATTATTTGTGTTATCCAAGCATTTATGTCAAGGAAAAGCCCTTATACTTGAGAGCGTCCACGTATGAGATGTTTCTGCTGTTTCTCCCTCCGATCTGCTGCGAGGTCTTGATATATTCAAATCGTGGCATTTCTTAGTTATTTAGAACCCAGTAGTCGTATAATACTTTTGTCTTTTATGAGTTTAATGAAGAACTCTCGTCTTCTGTCCAAACATACTGCACCATCTTAAAAGAGTGATCTTCTTTTACATACACCAGGTGACCTGTAGATGCAGAAAAACCACCTCATGTGAAACTTTTTTTGCGATATATGGGAGTTTTTGTGAAATTGATGTTTCCATTGAGCGTGTTTTCAGCTCGCAATTTTAATTTGCGCAATTGAAAGGTGATGGAAACGCGGCTTGTGTCCCGATCGGGTCAGTGCTGCATGCTCACAAAAGTTTATCATTTGCACCCGTTTTCAAAACAGAAATGAGTTTCCGACAGTATGCAAATAATAAAATGATCTTCCACGTCTCCTTGTGCTTAAACTGACAAATTCACACATTTATCTCGAAATGCCCGCATTGGCGAGTATCCTAGTAAACATAGTCAGTTCTGACTCGAGTGAACGTAAACGGTGGAGAAAGGCAGCGGATCCATGCAGCTCTTAAAGTGACAGCAGCCTAATATTCCTGCTGATTTTAATGTTAATCAAAGTACAAAAGACACAGAAATCACGCACTGCTGTTCACTGAATTACTTTTTTATAACTTTAATAAGGATTAACCTTTATTTTATTTGGACCGTGAAGATTATATGCAGTGATGTTTTACATTTAATTACTTTATTCAATTTCTCTACCTTTATCTTTGTGCTATTGCTTGTATTTTAATTATTTGTTCTTGTTTTTTTTTATTATTATTAATGATTGTTTCCTTGTCTTTAATAATTTTTGAAATGTATATTAGTTTAGTTAGTAGTTTTAGCTGTAGTATCAGAATTGAAATCAAGACTTGATCAATTTCATTGGTATTTTAAAGGTTGATCTCATAACCTTATTTATTACAATACAGTGATACATGGGTCAAAAACATTAACTATTTTATTCATTTATTATTATTATTTTTGTGGTGGGGCCAGTGAAAATTGATTCATCATTGAATACATTGAATCGATTCGAGAATCAAATCTTGAGAATCTTGTGAATCGGAATCAAATCAAATTGGGACATTGGTATTGATACCCAGCTCTAATGTGAAATCTAACCGAACCTAAACAGATTGAGTATGATCACAGCTGTTTGGGAATGTACTGAGACCCTTCATAAAGAAAAGACATAAGAACTCTATGGAGCCCTGTCAAACCTTGTATCCATCTTTCTCTAGGTGGAGTCGACCCAGAGTATGATTCGCATACTTGGTCTCTCTGCAACGCTTCCAAATTACTTGGATGTGGCGTCTTTCCTGCATGTGAACCCCTTCATTGGATTGTTCTACTTTGACAGTCGTTTCCGTCCTGTTCCACTTGGCCAGAGCTTTGTTGGCATCAAGACTACAAATAAGGTACCCGGCAGCCAAGAAATCTCAAGCTGTGCCAAATACACTTTTTGAGTCATATTATAGTCAGAAATCCGAAATGTCTTTGTAATTGTTATGTTCTCATCACAGGTTCAGCAGCTGCATGACATGGAGGAGGTCTGTTATGATAAAGTCCTGGAGCAGATCAGAGCGGGTCACCAGGTAATGTCCGTTTCAGTGGTTTTGTGAATGTCCTGTACAGTGTCCCCGATTTGCTTTGCAGGAGGATCATGGATGTATTCGTTCACCCACTTTGAAGGTTTTCATCTGTGAAACAGCAGAACGAGGGATGGGAGGATGGTTATTGTGACTGTCAAGCTCCAAAAAGCACATAAAAGTCATATAAAATAATAGTCCATATAATGTGTTTCCCCTTACCTATCCTAATCCTCCCACCACAAACCCCCATACAGATCCTACAGAAGTCAACACACATCACACCTTGCTGTTGATTGGTTCAGTAACTAAAAATAGCAGCATGTGAGAAATGTGTCTGGCTCGGGGTTGTTAATGTCCAGAGGACGGAGTGTTAACAGTACGGGACGTGGTGACCTCATGATGGAGGATGTGAGAGAAGATCCCCGATCAGTGCTCATTTACGCATGTCCACATGCCGTATGTATCGCTGTCTTTGATCCCTGCACCTGATCGTCATTTGTCTTCTTGAGTATGTTCAGGAAGTGTCTTCTCAAGGAGAAACACAATGAAAGGCTGTGAGCAAGGCCTTCTTGGGAAGGTTTAGCGGTTTAATTGAAAATCATCATTCCTGTATTCCAGCGCTGAAGGTCACGGGCTCTGCGCTCGCGGTGCTGTGCTGTGGTATATTGAGCCCTGAACTCAATTTCTAAATCTCATAAATCTCCAAACAACCCCACTCTTACCACCGCATAACCTCTCACCTTGCAAATGCTCAAGCTCACGTCTTCTGTTTGAGTTATTTGTGTTTTTTCGTGGTTTTTAGATGCTGTCTGTATTATTTCTTGCTTCTAAAGGCCCGGTTATACATTTTAACTGCATGTCCTGGTCATGGACATAAGTGCAGTGTTTATGGTCTAATCTAATCTTACACCGTCAATCAGTTTAGAGGGTCTTAGAAAGTCACATTTTTGTCAAAATCTGGATCATATTCAAAACGATGATCGAAACATGAAGTAGATCGAGTCCATCAACACCCCCAAAGCTTCACATTCCCACACCCAGGGATTAAAACTAACGTTTTAAGTAGTCGTGGCCTAATGGTGAGCGAGTCGGGCTTTTAACCTGAAGGTTGTTGGTTCGATTCCCACGCCGACAGGAATTGAAGGTGGGGATTGTGAATGAGCAGCTCTCTCTCCATAGACTAAAGTGAGCAAGACACCCTCCTAATTGGATAAAAGCGTCTGCTAAATGACTAAATGTAAAAAATGTAAATGTTTTGTCACATCTGCCAATGACTGGCGACTTAAGAAAATTTACCGGCCATAAATATTTTTTTTCACCAGCCATGAAACATGGCAGTTGTGTCACTAACATTTAAGATACCAGTGTAAATTCATAAGGTACAGAAATGTATGTACGCAAATGTAAAATAACACTGTATAAATTAATTTAGTTTAGTTTTGTTGATTTATAAAGCACATTTCAAAACAACAGAGGTTGCAACCAAAGTGCTGGACAGGAAAATTAAAACTAAAGTAAGTCTGAGTCAAAACCTTGAGGACAAGTGAAAAAAAAAATACAACCTACAAAAAAGTTCTTAAAGTGGATTTAAAAGTAGAAAGGTCTAATATTGAGAGAGAGACAGTTCCAGAACCCGGTCACCTTTAGTTAACGTGAGCGAGGAACAGGAAGAAGAAGTTGATTGGATGAGTGTAAGGATCTTCAGGCGTTGCACAGGATGAGAAGATACTGAGGAGCAAGTCCATGCAAAGCTTTAAAAACTAAAAGCAAAATCAATCCGTGACTTAACCAGTGAAGAGAGACAAGCACAGGAGTAAAGTGTTGATGCTTTTTAGTGCCTGGCTGCTGCGTTTTGAACCATTTGCAGATGATTGACGGTCGAATTAGGCGAATCCAGGTATAGAGAATTACAATAGTCCAACTGTGGAGTAATAAATGCATGAATAACAGTTTCAAGGTCTTTCTTAGAGAGCATCGTCTTAATTTAACGATCGATCTTAGCTGTGAGAAACTGCTTTTTACTGCAGCGCTGATCTGCTTATCAAAACTCAAGTTTGAATCAACAATGACACCAGGATTTTTGACATTCACGAACATTTGAAGAAAGAGATTCAACCTCTATGTCAGAGGTCATATCTGATAGGGCGAAGATAATAATTTCAGCTTTGTCATTGTTTAGGTGTAAGAAGACATTTTATGTCAAACAGATTAGACACAAACAAACTTTAATCCTTATTAAAGTTACAAAAGTTATTCAGTCAAGAGCAGTGAATGATTTTCTCACTGTCTTTTTCTGTTTGATTAACCTTAAGGACACAGATGGAAGCAGGAATATATTACTATAAAGGGGTCATGAATTGAGAAATCAACTTTTCTTTGAGCTTTTGATATATTAGAGGTCATCATACTATAAGAATATCCTGTAAGTTTGAGAGTAGGTGAAACTCCGCCTCCGCTGGAGAAATCAACGCCTACTTCATCACTGCAGCGTTAGCCCCGCCCACTGGAGTGTTAGAGAGATGAGGAGGAGAGAAGAGCGATACAGGACTGAAATAACATCACCTTTCACAGGATCCTAATGCTAGGAATATGATTATTTATTTTCAACAATGTGAATGTCTCAGTTTATTAGTGTTCGGTACGTTTCACTGATTCTTTGGTAAATCAATCGTATTTCAGCGCAGGCTTTGCAAACAGAGTTTTACGATATGAACTCGACAGTAATGAAACATGTGAGTAACTGTGAATTCTAATGTCTGATATCAATGATTCATGTACAGTCAGATGTTCTGTGTCTGTCAGTAAATCACACCTGTGACTAAACGCTCAACTTCACACCGTTTCTCTTAGTAGGATGAAAATAATCTGTTATTTAAATGGTGGTTAAATTATATATAGAAAGCGATCTATATATAATTACGCTCTATATAAATAGCGCTTCCTTTGCAATTGCTGGAGCTGTCAATCAAACAGAGCAAGTTTATCAGTCACTGAGTTCTGGACTCAAAACTCCCGTTTTATTCAACAAATCTCTTAGTTACGTCGAGTTTGCTCTTTTAGTTATGATGAAAGCTTTCGTTAGTGTGCAGAAATTGAGTTGCAATGACGAGATCACTGCTGTCATGCGCTCAACAACATGCCTGTGATCGACTATAATGATCATCACTGCAACCTGTCATGCCACGATCTAAATATAATGCATGATTAGTTAACTTTAAGAGCTGTAATGGCCAAAAACGTGCTAAAGGTTTTCCAGAGAGTAATACTTTGCTATTTCATATTGCAAAGATGTCAGCCAATCACAGCAGTGGGCGTGTACACTGAAGTCTCTCAGCAGACACGCCCCTTAAAACAGAGCCTTCAAATCAGAGGCTGAAATCAGGTTAGGAAAAATGCCTTTTATTTCTAAATTCTGACTATTTTTGATGTAAATAGCATACTAACATTATAAGTGCATCCCAGAATTAATAAAACAACAGTTCATGACCCTTTTAAGAGCTGCACAGATCCAATATACTACTGATTCACATGCGTTTTCTTTCTCAGTTGTTTTACGTTCACTTATTTATACGAGTATACTCACCAAAATGGGCAAGTACAGGAAGACATCAAAGAGAACTCAGTTCAGTATCCGCACGGTGTCTGAGATGCGAATTTCTGGGCACACACATCGGATATTTGTACGCCGAAACTTCCCACACGGCGAGTAACAAATCGAGTTCCCTTTGCTTGAATATTTCTAAACTTTTTGTGACGGTGTAGCACTGGTCCCGAGCGCCGTTCACGTTCTCACAACATTGCATTGCTGTAATTCATAAAAAAATATTACTGGCAAACCGGCATCATTTCATATACTCGCCAACACCAATTTTTTACTCTCATTTGACGCTTGGCAAGTGTTAATTTTAGACCCTGCCTAATTCAACATTTCATTCATTTACATGCTGTTGAATGTTTGATTTTTGTGCGTAAGCAACTTCTGGTTTACGCGGATCATCATCTTCGCTTGTATTTGCATCCGGAGATGCTGTACTATTTCAGAAGATGTGTAACAGCACCACCTACTGTATAAAACAGGGATTGCCAGAAAAACTTATCAGTGGCGGGGAAACGTTAATATTACTCGACAGTACAGAACTTTTGCCTCTCGATCTCCATCATATAAAATTGCAAGTTACTCTGACCAGATGAATCTGTGACATCAGAACAGATCATTGTACAATGACATGACAATAAAAATAAACACATCTGACACTTTTGTTCTGACCAAATGTAAATGTTTTAAAATAAATTAAATCGAGCCGTAACAGTTGCTCAGATCAGATGAAGATTATCTAGGTATTGAAATATCTCACCTGATCAGCGGGAAAAAGCAGTCTCTCTTCAGTCTTCAGTCTCTTCAGTGGTCAGCACCTCTCAAAAGTTGCTTTCCCTTTCGGACTGCTGGTTCTTCGCAGTTCGAGGTTTCTTGGTTTTGACAGCGGGTGACTCCTCAGACGTCACTGATGGTTGCCGTTCAGACCTTTCTAGATTAAAAGCAGCAGTCAAGATGACAAGTTTAAATTCATCCTCAGTACACGCCAAATATTAGGTTTTCTGTTTACGAGTGTGACGTAGCCATGCAAACACCTCAAACTGACATTTCCTAAAATTGGTAAAAATTATAAATCATTTTTATAAGCTTGCGGCTGCAATTTTGAGTAAGGTTAGACCGTTCTGAACACTGATGACTCATGTATTTAATAACTGATTTTTGTAATTCTTTTAACAAAAAGTGCAGCTTTATTTGCATATAAGAAGTACACCTCACAACAAAGTGTAGCAAAAAGTCATTAATTTCTTAAAGGGGAAAAAAAAAACTTTGAATGATAGCATATATTCTTTGTAATGAAGACAGAGTATGCTGATCTCTTCTGTGGGTTGCTCTGCTAGGACACCTGTGTGAACTTGAGGGAATCTGACTTCATACATGCATCTTCTGAAAACCACTTTGAAACCAGCTAATTAAATGTCATTGCAGAAATGGCTCAAAGGAGCGACGTTAGTTCTGAGAAAGGCTCTGCTGTCATTTGTTTGCACAAGACACTTGCTTTCCTTAACTAATGCAATGACATTCAGAGTCTGCCGTAAGTCTTCAAATGCTTCGGGCCGGTGTAAGTAATAAGTCTGAGAGGCTGTGCATATAGTGATTTTTGCGCTTATAGGCATATTAGTTTGGAAATGGTTGTGAGTCTTTAAGCCAAAACATTATGACCACCTGCCTAACATGCTGTTTGTCCTCCATGTGCTGCCAAAACAGCGAGGCATGGACTCGACAAGAGCCCTGAAGGTGTTATCTGGCACCGAGATGTTAGCATCAGATCCTTCAAGTCCCGTAGATTGTGAGGTGGAGCCGCCATGGATCAAACTTGTCGGTCCAGCAAATCCCACAGATGTTTAATTGGATTGAGATCTGGGGAATTTGGAGTCCAGGCCAACACCTTGAACTCTTCGTCATGTTCTTCAAACCATTCCTGATCAGTGTGTGCTGTGTGGCTGGGTGCTTTATCCTGCTGAAAGAGGCCACTTCCACCTGGGAACACCACTGAAGGGTCATGAAGGGTCAATTTTGGAGATGGAACATGTCCGAATGAATGGCCGGACCGGGAGTTTCCAGCAAGCAGAACATTGCACAATGCATCACCAGCTCGTCGTCGTCCCACAGTGATCCTGGTGTGTCAGGTAAACAGTGCATGTGTTCAAGGTCGTCCATGTAGAAGAAATCGGGACCAGGCGACCTTCTTCCTCTGCTCCAAGGTCCAGTTCAGATGTTCGTGTGCCCTTTCGATGGTGAATGTGTTGTGACGCAATCCGTCCGTAACCACGATTGAACTTTTGTGTAACTTGTGCCACAGTGGACCTTCTGTTGTCTCGAACCAGACGGGATAGCCTTCATTGCTCTCATGCATTGATGAGCCTCAGGCCTGTTTCTGACATCATTGGTAAATTCTCACTACTGCTGACCGGTTTCAGAGATGCTCTGACAAGGGCCAGATTGTTATGGCAGGGCGACTCGGTCAAAGTCACCGAGATCTTTATTTCGGCCCATTTCCCGTGCATCCCACAAGTTGGTTACGAGAACTGGTTGTTTGCTTGCCATCTGACCGTAATGTGTGGCTTTATTAGGAGATGATCGATGATATTAGCTTCACACGTGACTGGTCATAATGTTTTGGCTCATTCGTGACTTTTTACAACATGAACTGACCTTGCCTTGCCATAAAAAGGCAAAATCTGTGATATTTTAGGAGATTTATTGACCTTGAGGCATGAGGATCTGCAGGGATCCCCTTCATTATATCATTTCAATCTGTTTTTTTTACTTGTTTTTCTTGCATGTTGGTTGGATCATGTGACTTTGTGGTTGGCAAATGTTTTTGAAAAGTTTAACAGGTTGTGAAGCAGTTTTGTTTTTCTCTCTCTCTCAGAAATAATAATAAACTAAAAATATATAAATCCAGCACACAGCATTTCAGTCAGTTGACCTTCTTCAGGCTTACAAAATAATTTGATTTGTTTCTTGATGTTGATTTTGTGATGTGAAATATTGTATAGTTTTTTTTTTCTTCAAAATGGTGATGATCTTTCTCAATTACAGCTGACTGTACTCTAAATCTGTCCCTAAATTTGCTTGCACTTTGCAAGTTTTCTAATCCTGATGAAGGTCGATTGACCAAAACGTTGCTCATTAAAATATTTTTTTGTGATGATCCACACCTACAGATGATTTAGGTTATCAGAAACAAGAATAAAAGACAATACCTGAGAAATAAAGGTTTCTTTAAGTATTTTATCCTTTTTATTAGGATTTTTTTATGATATCCTGATATATATATATATATATATATATATATATATATATATATATATATATATATATATATATATATAATATAATATAGATATTATATATATATAATAAAAAATATATATAAATATATTATTTATATATATAGATATTTATATATTTGTATTTATATATATATATATATATATATATATATATATTTTTTTTTTTTATGTATTTATATATATATATATATATATATATATATATATATATAATAGATGTATATATAAATACATAAAAATATATATATATTTTTTTTTTATGTATTTATATATATATATATATATATATAATAGATGTATATATAAATACATAAAAATATATATATATATATATATATATATATTTTTTTTTTATGTATTTATATATATATATATATATATATATATATATATATATATATATATATATATATATATATAATAGATGTATAGATATATATTATGATCTCAGGACCCTTGATGTGTTTGACTAAATGCTTCTCTAAAAAGTATTTTAAGTAATTGTAATTAATTAATTAAATGACGTGTTATGACCCCTGTAGCAGCTTGTCACATTAATACAGAATTGACTTCATGAGTGGTCACTCTGTGTGTGTGTGTGTGTGTGTGTGTGTTGCAACTATATTGCAACAGCTTCTAAAATGTCTCATCCAGTTAGATTCCAGAGATGGACCTCAATGTAATAACAGCTATTGTAACTGGGTTGACGTTCCTACCTACCCTCACATTTTTGGGAGAAAATCATTTCTTTTGAAAGACTCGTGATTTAATGCGCTCCCCCCATTAAATTGCATTTAGAACTAAATGCTAAATCATTTATAAGTGATATGGAAAGCGATTTGGTGAGTTGAAACTGGAAGTGAGCTGAAAAGATCGCAGGCCTTTCTCTCTGCGGCGCAGTACAGTGGGGAGCGTCTCTCTCAGCTTGATATTAAATTGTCAGAAGTGGCTGTGACATATATTAATTTCATGTGGGAGCATGATGGATTGAATTTTCTTTATGAAATGCCCCCTTAGCCCCCCTGTCGGGCCAGCGGTTGGCAGGCACGAGGCAGATGGAACTTTAATACGCTTACGGAGGCAGCGGTTACTGTAGACTGTGCTTTCTCACGGCTTTGCAATGATGAAAAAAGTCTAATAAATAATATTTGCCGCAGAGGTCTCTATGGATCTTTGTAGGACTACTCTGTGGCGTCTGAGAGAGGTGGAATATAAAGGAATGCCGGTGAGAGATGGAATTCAATCTCCATGCATACGTTGACAAGATGAATAGGTTGAGTGATTGCATCTGTATCTGCAAATTCAAGTTGTACCAAACTCAAGTTGCATGCAAATGGATGAAAGATGAACAGAGTGTAGAGTAGATTTACATCTGTTTCTTGTTCTGTGTCATTGTAATGTAAGTTCATTGATGTTGGTCAGGGAAGTAATGATCCATTTGAGGCCGTACAGTTGTCTTTGTCATGGCTCTTTTTGAGAAAACCTTTTGTACTTCGTAATAATTGTGCGTTGTAGACAGGGCTGGATAGGTTACTTTTAACATGTATTTCACTACAGATTACAAAATACATGCTTTAAAAAGTCATTTGTAACGTATTTTGTTACATTACTCAAGTTTAGTAACTTAATCTAAATACTTTAGAATACTTTGGAATACTAATAAGTGTGAAACAAACACAAAAAAGGTCATTGCAAGTTTTTATCTCACAATTCTGACTTTTTCCCTCAGAATTGAGTGATATAAAGTTGCAATTGTGAGTTATAAAGTCAGAATTATGAGATATAAACACACAATATTGAGAAAAGTCAGAATTATGAGATAAAAACTCACAATATTGAGAAAAGTCAGAATCATGAGATATAAACTCACAATATTGATAAAAGTCAGAATTATGAGATAAAAACTCACAATATTGAGAAAAGTCAGAATCATGAGATATAAACTCACAATATTGAGAAAAGTCAGAATTATGAGATATAAACTCACAATATTGAGAAAAGTCAGAATTATGAGATATAAACTCGCACTAAATTCACAATTGCAAGAAAAAAAGTCAGTATTGACCCAATTCTGACTTTATTACTTGCAATTGTGAGTTTAAATCTTGCAATTCTGAGAAAAAGAAGTCAGAATTGTGAAATGCAAACAAAAAAAAAAATAGTGAGAAAAAGTTGCAGTGACGAGTGAATTATAAAATGACTCACAAAACATGAAAACAGTCGTGGATCATCAGGTCATGACAGGACAGTTCAGTTGACAGTTGGGCAATTTTTTTATAAATTCAGTCATTTTGTCTTGTTCAGGACAGAACTAAATAAAAATAATAACATTTTTATGATCCTCTTAAAAGTATTAAAATGTTGATGAAACTTAACTCCTCTTTTTCAGACGGTCAGAGTCAGAGAATCACCAATCGCTGTTTAAATGACATTAAAACTCAAAGTAATCACTTTGGTAATCTAAAACACTTTTCAGATGTAACTGTAATCTGATTACCACCCATTTAAAATGTAACTGTAATGAAATACAGTGACTCAAATTGTGTATTTTAAATACGTAACTAAGTTACTTGTATTTCGTTACTCCCCAACCCTGGTTGTAGGTTCTTAATCATTTGGTGGGAAGTTGTAAGTTATGCTTTCATTTCATTCAGTGGATCAATAACTCGGGATGAATTCTTACCTAAGGGGACATGGCGATGGAAAAGATGAGAGGAAAAAGCGCTTTTACATTGGCTAAATAAACATTTCTGAAGTGTGTCGAAAAACGATCGGCATCCCACGAGAAACTTGCAGTTGTCGCTTGTAAAACCGTTGCATTCTCTCATAAAAGTGTTGCGATCCGCCAAATAACTGCATTCGCTCTCAAAAACAGTATAGTTTCCCCTCCCACCCCATATTGTTTCCATCACTGTTGTGTTAGCGCACAAAAGTTTTTCATTTCCATATTAAATTTGCTTTCGCTTGGCAATCGTTTGCGTGTCGTAGTGAGTCTGTGCGTAGACGCTTCCGGTTTCGCCTGACGCTAGTTAAAGTTAAATATGATCTTTTATAGTTGTCTATAGAATCACTTAAAATACTACCTACATCTATATTGTATTGTGTCTGAAACTGTTTTTTTGCCTCTTCATGATGAATCACTTGTTGTATTCCTGAGCCAATGAGCCAATGGCATTGGAAATGCACACTTATATGAGTCAATACACTTTACTCTACATAAACTTGGACTCATGGTGCACATACACTCACCTAAAGGATTATTAGGAACTCCACACTAATACTGTGTTTGACCGTCTTTCTCCTTCAGAACTGCCTTAATTCTACGTGACATTGATTCAACAAGGTGCTGAAAGCATTCTTTAGAAATGTTGGCCCATATTGATAGGAGAGCATCTTGCAGTTGATGGAGATTTGTGGGATGCACATCCAGGGCACGAAGCTCCTGTTCCACCACATCCCAAAGATGCTCTATTGGGTTGAGATCTGGTGACTGTGGGGCCATTTTAGTACAGTGAACTCATTGTCATGTTCAAGAAACCAATTTGAGATGATTCGAGCTTTGTGACGTGGTGCATTATCCTGCTGGAAGTAGCCATCAGAGGATGGGAACATGGTGGTCATGAAGGGATGGACATGGTCAGAAACAATGCTCAGGTAGGCCGTGGCATTTAAACAATGCCCATTTGGCACTAAGAAGCCTAAAGTGTGCCAAGAAAACACCCCCACACCATTACACCACCAGCACCAGCCTGCACAGTGGTAACAAGGCATGATGGATCCATGTTCTCATTCTGTTTACGCCAAATTCTGACTCTACCATCTGAATGTCTCGAGACTCATCAGACCAGGCAACATTTTTCCAGTCTTCAACTGTCCAATTTTGGTGAGCTTGTGCAAATTGTAGCCTCTTTTTCCTATTTTTAGTGGAGATGAGTGGTACCCGGTGGGGTCTTCTGCTGTTGTAGCCCATCCGCCTCAAGGTTGTGCGTGTTGTGGCTTCACAAATGCTTTGCTGCAGACCTCGGTTGTAACGAGTGGTTATTTCAGTCAAAGTTGCTCTTCTATCAGCTTGAATCAGTCGGCCCATTCTCTTCTGACCTCTAGCATCAACAAGGCATTTTCGCCCACAGGACTGCCGCATACTGGATGTTTTTCCCTTTTCACACCATTCTTTGTAAACCCTAGAAATGGTTGTGCGTGAAAATCCCAGTAACTGAGCAGATTGTGAAATACTCAGACCGGCCCGTCTGGCACCAACAACCATGCCACGCTCAAAATTGCTTAAATCCCCTTTCTTTCCCATTCTGACATTCAGTTTGGAGTTCAGGAGATTGTCTTGACCAGAACCACACCCCTAAATGCATTGAAGCAACTGCCATGTGATTGGTTGATTAGATAATTGCATTAATGAGAAATTGAACAGGTGTTCCTAATAATCCTTTAGGTGAGTGTACACATACACAATATCTTAACCCCCGACACCTACTGTACATATACAAATATGTATATATAACTAAATTTAAAAATAAAATATAGCAAAGCAATTTGTGTAAAAACAAGGTATGACATTATACAGTTAACTACAATCCACACCAAACCAGACATATTTTATGTAAGGGATAATGTACATCCAGCCAGTTGTTATCTCAGACTAAACCCCGACAGGGTCATCAGAGGTGAAGTGGAGGGGTCTTCCATCAGCCTGAAGGGCTTTACTTGGAAGGGCTCAAAATATTTCATTAGCTCTTTAAAAGCGAAGTTTCCGCGGACAGACCGGTTGCTTTCACGGCAAGTTTAAACTAGAGTGATATTTAATGGATACGGAAACGGTTAATCGATCTTGTTCTCCATTATGAGTCCCGCCTCCTGAACCTTCATCACTCATCCGATTGGCTTTGATTGTTCTTTCTAACCTGTGAAAGTCCCTTTCGCACAGAGATTCCAGAAAATACCCCGATGACGTGTCCTAGGATTTATCCCGGGATCGTGTGATTTTTTTTTTACGTTCACACACATCATGTAAAGATACGTGACATCAATGTGATGTTTCCACAGCGTCCTAGGTTTGCTCATGATCTGTGATTTCTCTCTGGAGAAACCATGCTTGTGCATTTTTCATAAATTAGTGGGACACGGCGTTCCTCTAAACTGCCGAGCGATTTCAGGTTCAGCGTCATGACACACCCCTCACGGCATTGATTACGGCTTTTGTTCACACAGGACGACACAGTTACTCGCTCCCGTCCCGGAATCAATCCCCAGACTTGTTTGCGTTCACACAGAAGGCACTCTGACAATTTTCTGGCAATTTTCTGGGATCATCGTGCTGTGTGAAAGGGGCTCTAGATGCGGTAAGTGAGGGAGAAATCAACAGTTCTGTGCACAAAAATACAAGACATATGAAGGGACAGTGCAGTTTTTTCAATATGTGACAATTGTGGGATAAGTAGGTGCACACGTGTGTACACTTCTTTGAGAAGAAGATCATGACAGCTGGCTATTTTATGTGCTCACTGGTTAAAAAAGCTTATAAATCTGCCAAATCATGTTTCTGTTTAAATCTTGCACACTTTCTAGGCTAATTTATTGACTCAGGATCCTTATGAAAATGAACTGCAGTTTTGTTATGAAACCAAAAAAAAACATGGTTATTGAAGTTATTCCATGGTAACCACAAATTAACCATGAGTTTTCTACAAAAAACATATTTTAACTATGGTTATCAGTATCCAAAAACAAAACAAATACAAAACCATGGTAATTTCCGTGAGGATTTCCACTCAGCTGTTAAACTGCCTCCGTGTCATTATTAATTACCTGAAACAATCACAGAAGTCATTTATTAATATTGTTGAGGTCAATATAGACTAAAAGCCATTCAATAACCCAATTTTCAGCTTCTGGCGATGTCCCCGCCCATTTCAAAATCAAACCTTGCCTGAAACTGTGTGCTAATGCATTCTGTAAAATAGCCTTGTTGACAAGTTTGGGTGATTTAAGGGCAAAACGCACAAGATGAAGTACCTTCAATTCTCTGTAGAGAGCGCTATTGCTTCTTTTGTAACAGAAACAAACTGCTGCAGATGCAAAATGTAATGTGTAACTGCATTACTCTTTGCAAATGCATTACATATTTGTTGATAAAAGTTACAAACGTTAAATGGCTACAAAGTAAGATACTTACAAGAAGGTCCAGCAACTATTAAAGCTGCACCCGGGCACACCGCCACCCGCTGAAAACAGTCTCAGGAAAACAGCGAACACTGGGCGACATATACAGGAGAATCATGGCAAAGTCATTTCAAAGTGCCACACTTCCTGTTGCCAACAGGTGGCGCTTTGACTGTAACTGAATGTTGGCATATAGATGTCTTCAGACTAGGACTGTTATCAGACATCGTATAGCTGAGTTACAACAACTTCCTGAGTTAATTGCATATTTTAGTACTTCAAGTGTTGCTTGATTTAACTTGTTTCTAGTATTTTTCTGGGAGTGAGTTACAGTGTAAAGCATGGCATTTCCTTATGCCAGCAGGTGGCGCTATATGACTAACTGAATATTGGCGTATAGATGTCTTCAGGCCAGGACTCTTGTCACGCATGTGAAGTTTGGGGCAGATCGGACACGGTAGGACAGAGTTATAACAACTTCCTGTTTCAAGGCGAAACATCGAACTTTGTCACAGGAAAACCCTTGAGCAGAGCTTCCCAAACTTAAGAGGGGTAAGACCCCCCAAAAACATTGCAAAAGCTCCACGTTAAAATAATATATCCCGACATTTACCTACAAATACATTTATTAACACGTTTGTAAGAATTTCATGTGAATTATGAGAACTAAACATTCTTTACAAATATATATATATACTTTCAAAAAAATCTAATTTTAGAACAATTGGAATATTTTAATTGTTTTAATATATTGATTACGACCCCCCTGCAATACCGCTACGGCCCACCGGAGGCCGCGGCCCACAGTTTGGGAAGCACTGCTCTAGATCTTCACAATTTAACGTCACAAAGGCCTTCAGATTAGACTGACCAAATGTGATGTTGATCTGATTTAAAGACTTCGTTCAAGTACAACATCTGGAAATGGCAAAAACGGCACACGTTTTGCGAATAAAATTCAAAATATCTGACTTCCTGTTGGTTTTCAGATTTTGCTCCAAGAGACGTTCTTGTAGGTATTGAGCTGTCACATGTGTGTCCCGAAGTTCATACTTGTGTGTGAAACGTAGGGCACTTAATTGAACATTTATTTCCATTTTGCCACACCTAATTCTGAAACCCAAATAAATTCCCTGCTTCTGACGTGTGCAAAGTTTCATGAGTTTTCCAGCATGTTTAGGCCCTCAAAAATGTGATCCATTTTCACCAGTCATTTTAATCGTAATGAATTTAGCGCTTGGGCAGTCTCCCCCCCCCCCCTTATCATGAATTTTGGTGGCATTTTTGTTAATTTTGGTGGTATTTTTGAACCAAGTCCCCTAGTGACCTGTACGAATTGGTTTTAACAAGTAAAAGAAGTGAATCAGCCTGATAAAGTTCAGTATGGGAGTTATTTTAGTCAGAGAGGCATTTCTGTAGGAGAGATTATTGACAAGAACAGGCAGACGATGCCATCAATCCTTCATGGCTCTCTTTGTCCTTCATTGTCATTTACTGTTCTTTTATGACTTTTCCTCTGTCACAGCGATCAGCTCATTAAATCTGTTTTCTGAAGAGTCTTTCCACATCCTTACAGCCCTAATAACCACATTTCGGTCCTCTCTCTCTCTCTCTCTCTCTCTCTCTGAGGAAGAGCAGATTGCGTGAGCGCTGGTGAGAAACATGTTGGCAGGTGGTCAAGGACATGTTTGTGTTTTTTGGAAGGCTGTTCTTAAATTAGCAATCATGAATTAATTAGCTACCAATTATCCACAGGCCCAAACAATTGTGATGAATGCCAAAGTGCTGGCTCTGTTTCCCGGTACTGACCGTGGCGAAATACAGCCCAAAACAAACTGAACGACGTCGCCCGCCTTCCTTTACTCAAGTGCGTTCATTACTTTGAATATCTGAACATCATCTTTCATGTTGTCCGATGTTTTCTTGGAGGTTGTTGACTTGAGTGTTAGCAGAATAAAAGATTTGTAAGGTAAAATCTCATCCTGGTTATTATTGTTACTCTAGTTACTAGTTGATGTTACAATTTAAATGGTATCACTTTACAGAATGCTTTCATTAGTTAACATGAGCTAAGAATGACAGCATTTATTAATCTTGGGTCATGTAAATTTCAACATATACTAATACTTTTTTAATATCATCAGTTCCTCCAGAAAAACATGATTATTTGATCGTTTGATTTCATGCATAATCAGCCATATTTATGCAGGGGTCGCATTTTTTCAAATACGCCGCACTTTCGCCGCATAAATTGCCGATTTCAGCAAGCAAAATATGCATGATTTCACAATCCCTGTATTTCCGTTGCAAAAAAGTCTCATATATCTTAGCAGAAAGTTGAGAAATGTTGCGTTCACTTCACACAAGTAAAGCGCCATTATTTTCCCTCTATTGCCATGGGAACCTCATGAAGTGACGTAATGACGCGACGTGAACATCGTCTGCAAACCCCGCGGTGAAACCGTGATGAAGAACGCAGATCATTCTCATTTGAGCGCGTGAAGCAGTTTCCCGCTGTGTCACATGACAGTGGGGTGAATTATTCTGCGTGTCGGACCGCAGACGACGCTGTATATTAGTAGTGTGTGAAATAATTCACGCTGCAGTCAGAGATTGGAAGCACTTGATTTAACACAAGATGTCTGTTTTGTATCGCTACCACATTTTATTTTTTTATATTTTATTTATTCATTTTCACAGAAGTTGTTGAATATTCCTCTTGTGAAGCGACAGAACTTGTTTGACTCAATGTTTTGTCAGTTTGATTCATGTGTTCATGAAGGTCTGAAATAAAACAGAAGGAGAACTTCAATATTCAGTGATTTAGTATCTTGAAGTGATCAGAAATGACTCTTGACATGAAGGCAGTGTCTAGAGAGAACAGGCTGTTGGGAATCACCTTTTCCTCTTTTGCATCAAACCGCAGTTTTTCCCGCAATTCCATCGCATAAAATTGCAAAAATATCTGCATATTCCATCGCATTTTTTAAGAAAACTTGTCGCATAATCAAGGATTTTTGCCCACAACAATCACAAAATAAATCTGTGTTTTTCTGGAAGGACTGGTTAACAGTAGTGAAAGAAAATTCTACTAATTAGCATTAAAAAATGTTAATAAATGCAAAGCTTATTGATAGTTCATTTAGCTAATGCATTAACATTAAGTGTTACCAACAAAATAATAATAACATTAATAATACAATAAAATTGAGAATGAATTATACTAATTATATTATATGCATTGCATTACACACACTGCTCAAATAACAATAATAATAATAATAAAATATTCCTAGTCGACATGTTTACCAGTAAAAGCCTTAAAACCAGATAAATTCAAACAAAACTGTGGATTATATCGAATCTTGATTTCAATGAAATACTGTGATGGACGTTAATCATGCTTTACTGAAAGAGATAGTTCACCTAAAAATGAACATTTAGTTGAAAAGCTCATTGTAGTCCCTACTAGCTGTTTATAAAGTGATTTCTGTAAGAGAAAATATCTCTCTTGTCATTGAACTTTGAGCGTCGTAACTTTGCAGATTCTCATCACACACTGACTAAAGTTACAAAAGTGAAATAATAATCAAAGAACAGTAAAGAACGACTGAAAATCATTTAGAAAGGGGTAATCACACAAAAATGACCGGACGCTAACTGTTCTCTGACCACTGTGCACAAAAGTGCCAAGAACTGGCTGATGTTGAGAGTTTGACTGAAGATGTTTGTTTGTTTTTATCATCTAGGAAACAAATTCACACAGTTCCTTGTATGCCATGAATAGAATGGACTTTTCAAAGAGATTCAGGTGTTTCTTATTAGATTTTGTGTTTCAGGTTCTGCCATGTTGCGTCTACTATTTTCTTTTCTAAGGTTTCACTGCGTATACTGTCTGCTCGGGGCCGATAGCCTCACATTTTACCTTTAAGGCCCATGAAATCTGAATTGGTGTTGCTTTAGTTCATGATTATGAGCTTTAAACATTTTCTGCAGACAAAAACGGACCACATTTATTGAACATTATTCAGGGGCATATCAAAAAATGTTTGTCTCTAGAATGCACAGCATTGTTGTGGTGTCCCTCTGTAGGGAGTTAATATGTTCCAATATTATGTGTTAAGTCGAGAACAGTATGTCAGATTTATTTTTCCTCTCCCACACCATCAGTACTCTCAGTTAAAGGACAGCGAGAACAGCGAGAGCGAGAGAGAGAGTCTTTTTGCCATCTCATAACTGTCTTGTATTTCTGTTATTGATTGTTTTTGTCTGGGGTATTGACTGCTTTGCAAGGGCAGCCTGAGTGTAATAGGAAAATTACAACCCTCTTTTGTCCTTTGACTAATGTGGCACACAGACGCCGCTCTGCCCTTCTGCTCATTGCGGATGGAGCAGGAATCCAGAAGTTAGAGGTCAGATCCTGATGTGCCGGTTCACCTTTGCCTGTAAGAGTCCCAGCACAATGCTGCTTTTGTATCGATGGAAATCCCAAAGTTCACAAAATGTTGTTATGTTGTTTGTATGTTTTATCCATTCATGCTGAAACATACAGTATCGATAAGCAGTTAATGAGGATCTGGTGGAATAGGATGAACTTTTATTCTGTTTTTTTTTTGTTTGTTTGTTTTATTATCAAGGGGAGTAACGAAATACAAGTAACTTAGTTACGTATTTAAAATACACAATTTGAGTCACTGTATTTCATTACAGTTACATTTTAAATGGGTGGTAATCAGATTACAGTTACATCTGAAAAGTGTTTTAGATTACCAAAGTGATTACTTTGAGTTTTAATGTCATTTAAACAGCGATTGGTGATTCTCTGACTCTGACCGTCTGAAAAAGAGGAGTTAAGTTTCATCAACATTTTAATACTTTTAAGAGGATCATAAAAATGTTGTTATTTTTATTTAATTCTGTCCTGAACAAGACAAAATGACTGAATTTATAAAAAAATTGCCCAAATGTCAACTGAACTGTCCTGTCATGACCTGATGATCCACGACTGTTTTCATGTTTTGTGAGTCATTTTATAATTCACTCGTCACTGCAACTTTTTCTCACAATTTGTTTTTTTTTCCCTCACAATTGTGAGTTTGTATTTCACAATTCTGACTTCTTTTTCTCAGAATTGCGAGATTTAAACTCACAATTGCAAGTTATGAAGTCAGAATTGGGAGATGAATTGTGAATTTAGTATGCAAGTTTATATCTCATAATTCTGACTTTTCTCAATATTGTGAGTTTATATCTCATAATTCTGACTTTTCTCAATATTGTGAGTTTATATCTCATAATTCTGACTTTTCTCAATATTGTGAGTTTATATCTCATAATTCTGACTTTTCTCAATATTGTGAGTTTATATCTCATAATTCTGACTTTTCTCAATATTGTGAGTTTATATCTCATAATTCTGACTTTTCTCAATATTGTGAGTTTATATCTCATAATTCTGACTTTTCTCAATATTGTGAGTTTATATCTCATAATTCTGACTTTTCTCAATATTGTGAGTTTATATCTCATAATTCTGACTTTTCTCAATATTGTGAGTTTATATCTCATAATTCTGACTTTTCTCAATATTGTGAGTTTATATCTCATAATTCTGACTTTTCTCAATATTGCGAGTTTATATCTCATAATTCTGACTTTTCTCAATATTGCGAGTTTATATCTCATAATTCTGACTTTTCTCAATATTGTGAGTTTATATCTCATAATTCTGACTTTTCTCAATATTGTGAGTTTATATCTCATAATTCTGACTTTTCTCAATATTGTGAGTTTATATCTCATAATTCTGACTTTTCTCAATATTGTGAGTTTATATCTCATAATTCTGACTTTTCTCAATATTGTGAGTTTATATCTCATAATTCTGACTTTTCTCAATATTGTGAGTTTATATCTCATAATTTTTACTTTTCTCAATATTGTGAGTTTATATCTCATAATTCTGACTTTTCTCAATATTGTGAGTTTATATCTCATAATTCTGACTTTTCTCAATATTGCGAGTTTATATCTCATAATTCTGACTTTTCTCAATATTGCGAGTTTATATCTCATAATTCTGACTTTTCTCAATATTGCGAGTTTATATCTCATAATTCTGACTTTTCTCAATATTGCGAGTTTATATCTCATAATTCTGACTTTTCTCAATATTGCGAGTTTATATCTCATAATTCTGACTTTATAACTCACAATTGCAACTTTATATCACGCAATTCTGAGGGAAAAAGTCAGAATTGTGAGATAAAAACTTGCAATGACCTTTTTTGTGTTTGTTCCACACTTATTAGTATTCCAAAGTATTCTAAAGTATTTAGATTAAGTTACTAAACTTGAGTAATGTAACGAAATACGTTACAAATGACTTTTTAAAGCATGTATTTTGTAATCTGTAGTGAAATACATTTTAAAAGTAACCGACCCAGCCCTGATTATCAAATTATACTATTAATTATTATAATCATATCAGTGGGGGTATTTGAATTGATTAAAGCATCATGACTTTTTATCAGCTCCCTGTTTAAACTACACTGGGTTGAAAATGGACAAACCCAGCAATTGGGTTAAATTTTCATCCATCGTGCTGGGCAGTTTTATTTAACCCAACTATTGTTTAAAAATATTATATATGTGTGGCTTAAAATGAACCCGAAATATGTTGGAAATAAAATAGAGGCAACAATAATATAATAAAAAGGTGAACATTTATTAATAAGCGATTAAATAAATGTTTATTATTTAATAATTGTTCATTAAACTTATTTTATTAAATATGAATAAATCTTAATTTCCAACCTATTTTAGGTTAAATTTTTAGCAAGCCGTACAGTAATTTTTAAACAATAGTTGAGTTAAATAAAACTACCAAACAGGTTTGTCCGTTTTCCTCATCTTCTCCATTGTTCAGCTCCTCTCTTCCCAGTCTGTCAGTAACACTCTGTTTACTTCCTGTCTCTATGAAGCTCCTCCTTCTGAAAAGCACACTGTGCTCTGATTGGTCGGCTGGAGCGGTGTGTTGTGATTGGTGTTTAGGAAATGTCCCGCCCCTTACCATAACCACCAGTTACTAACTAACTCAACCAGGCCCCGCCCCTTTATTCTGCTCATGAATTATTTACAAGAAGAATATTACTACAACCAACCATATTATGAAAAAGAATCGCTTTTTCTTGGACAGAACGAAACAAACCTATATTTAAATCTCTTAATTGCCTTGAATGCTCAGATGCGAAAAAATGAGGCAAAACCGTACAATCATAACTAATTTCCTGCTCTGCATTCATAGAAATAGCAGTTTTGACTCTTGAGAGTCAAGCGAATCCATTACAGGAGCAAAATAAAATTTTATATCTTTTTAAATATGTACTTTACAAATTATAGATGTGATTATTTTTCATTTTTGTTTCATGCCATCACCATTAGCATATTTGATTTGGTGGACGAGTCATCAGTGGCCTCAGCGCTGCTTCAGTGGACTTGTTTATTTTGCCTAATATCTGATATAAAATTAAACTATTTTAGTAACTGTCATACTTAAAGGCTTAGTTCACCCAAAAATGAAAATACTCGCCCTCAAGCCAACCTAGGTGTATATGACGATCTTCTTTCAGACTAACACAATCGGAGTTAGATTAAAAAACATCCTGGCTCTTCCCAGCTTTATAATGGGAGTGAATGGCACTCGAGATTTTCAAGCCCAGAATAGTGCGTTCATCCATCATAAAAGTAATCCATACAACTCCAGGGGGTTAAAAACGGCCTTCTGAAGCAAACCGTTGTGTTTTTGTAAGAAAAAATATTCACATCTTTATAAACCATATTATCTGGCTTAAGGAGTAGCATAATCTTAGATGAGACTCGACAAGACAGGACTTTGCAACAAACTCTTTCTCTTTAAAAGTTCGCATTTTAGACTTCTAATTCGTAACTGGTGTTTTGTTTTGTTTTGTCTGCTGAAAGCCAGTGAATATAGTTATAAATATGGATATTTTTCTTACAAAAACACATTGCTTCAGAACATGGCTTATTAATCCCCTGGAGTCGTATGGATTACTGTTATGATGGATGGATCCACTTTTTTATGGTTCAAAATTTTGAGCCCCATTCACTACCATTATAACGCTTGGAAGAGCCTTTAATATTATTCCAATTGTGTTCGTCTGAAAGGAGGTAGTCATAAACACCTAGGATGGCTCCAGGGTGAGTGTAACACTGTCAATAAATAGGGGAAGAAGGAGGCGGGAACCGGCGAACGTTAAACATGACTTTAATAATAAAATAAACAAACAATAAAACAAAAATAAAAGGGCGGCAGTTCCTCACGGCGACTGCTGCCCACACAAACATAATAAAACCCAAAATAAAGTCCAGGCCTGGTCCTCTCTCGTCCTTCACTGTCGTCGCTCCTCTTTTATGCTTCCGGAGCTCCTACGTGAGAGACACGAGACCGGTGCAGCGCGCAGGTGACGCTCATTATCACTCGCGTCACAGTGAACTGTCCTTCAGCATGAGTTCCAGCATATGTAGAGAAGGGGTCAACCAATATATTGCCGGGTAGTCGTGGCCTAGTGGTGAGGGAGTCGGGCTTGTAATCTGAAGGTTGCCGGTTCGATTCCCACACCGGCAGGAATTGAAAGTGGGGATTGTGAATAAACAGCACTCACTCCACCTTCGATACCATGACTAAAGTGCCCTTGAGCAAGACACCTAACCCCTAATTGCTCCCCTTGTAAGTCGCTTTGGATAAAAGTGTCTGCTAAATGATGAAAAATGTAAAAATGTAAATATTGGCAATTATCGTCATGACCTGTTCAGTTTTTCTGTTTTCCGATGTGTCTGAATACAGTTTTATACTGGCCGTCAAAAATCAGTTCCGGTCGATCATTAATGTAGTTCAGTTGTTTATGAGGTTCAGTTGTGTTGAGGCAGCTCACTAACCAAGCGCCGCTGTCCTGTGTGTGTGTTTCAGGTGATGGTGTTCGTGCATGCCCGCAACTCTACCGTCCGGACCGGCATGAGTCTGATCGAGATGGCCAAGAACCGAGGAGAGCTGTCTTTTTTCCAGGTCGACCAGGGTCCAGACTACGGGCAATGTGAGAAACAGGTACACGATACTTGCACAAAATACGGTTTCGCACTGCACTTTACAAACCCTTTTTCACCATTATACTTTGTTGCAAGAGTCTATGTGAAGATCCATGGTGGTTCTGGACAGGTCTGAGAATAAATAGAACAATCTCTTCAGCGTTCGCTTTCCTGCGTGTTTTATTTTAACTTGCGTCGCACTTCTGCTTAGGACAAAGAAATTCAGAGCGGGTTCTCTTCAGCCAGCCAAAGCGGTGTTATTTATGAGCAGTTATTCACCGGCTCTGCAGGAGAGAAAAGTGAGAGAAATTGAGGTCAGTCACCTATGCTAGCAGTGGTGGTTTCTGAGAGAATGGTAAACACAGGCAGGAGACGTACCTGTGAGGGCCAAACGGGTGCGGACGCTTTGAAATGAAACCCGAAGGCGATGCGGCACTAAACTTTTGGATGCTGCCCTATTAG
>CM076077.1:34395000-34432500 GCA_038088235.1 Zacco platypus
TGAGGGAAAAAAAACAAATTGTGAGAAAAAGTCACAGTGACGAGTGAATTATAAAATGACTCACAAAACATGAAAACAGTCGTGGATCATCAGGTCATGACAGGACAGTTAAGTAAATTTTTTTATAAATTCAGTCATTTTGTCTTGTTCAGGACAGAACTAAATAAAAATAATAACATTTTTATGATCCTCTTAAAAGTATTAAAATGTTGATGAATCTTAACTCCTCTTTTTCAGACGGTCAGAGTCAGAGAATCACCAATCGCTGTTTAAATGACATTAAAACTCAAAGTAATCACTTTGGTAATCTAAAACACTTTTCAGATGTAACTGTAATCTGATTACCACCCATTTAAAATGAAACTGTAATGAAATACAGTCACTCAAATTGTGTATTTTAAATACGTCACTAAGTTACTTGTATTTCGTTACTCCCCAACCCTGTTCATCCGTGCTGAGGAGTCGTGCCGGTGCACAACCAACGTAAAGATGACAATTCCGCAAATAACTGCAATTGCAGGTTTCGAACAGTGATGGCGCCAAAGAGGCAAATGTTTTTTAAATGTCTTGTTCAAAACTACATGTGCTCATGTTTTTGTGCTGATGCTTGTGAATGTTACGGACAGGTACAGGAAGTCCAGCTCTCAGGGTGATCTGCTTGAAGGACTCAACCTATTAATAGAAATGACGGATAGAGATCCTTTCACATGCCCTCTGACTATTCATATCCCGTTCACATGCCTTAAGCACCGAGCAGCCCATCCGTAAAGCAGCGCAGTACCCGGGGTTATGTTTTCTCAACTATTATGTTTATGTAGGCGGCACAAAGCATACCAACACAACCAGTTCCATCATGATGAGTGATGTGCTTTACTGCAGATATGTTCCTGTACCTTCAGAACTGCGTGCATTTTATTGCAGTCAACTGATGGGATTTTTTTTCCCCTTTATAAATCTGTCTTCATGGTGTAATGTTGCTGTTTGAGAGTGAAAAAGGCGGGAGTTCTTCTCTATATCAGTGTCTCTGAACTCCTGAAACGCCTCCATCTTGAGTTTTCTTCACAATGTTCCTCATTTAAATAATTCATGAGCAGAATAAAGGGGCGGAGCCTGCTTGAGTTAGTTGAAACTGGCGGTTATGGTGTTTTCCTAAACGCCAATCACAACACACCGCTCCAGCCGACCAATCAGAGCACAGTGTGCTTTTCAGAAGGAGGGGCTTCATAGAGACAGGAACTAAACAGAGCGTTACTGACAGACTGGGAAGAGAGGAGCTGAACAATGGAGAATAATCAAAATCCTGCATTTATAACAGCAAAACAAGTACATTTATACTGTCGAACCTGAAACAAAAAAATGCTGTTTGAAGTAACAGAAAAGAAAAGAACTCCTCACTGATCTGTTTGGCGTGAAAAGCATGACTCGGTTCAAACCCATCTGATGGCCCCTGTCCCGCTCTGTCACGCCCCTAGATTTCACTCTTTCAGATGGGAGCCCCTCCGTTACGCTCCCATGCGGTCTTCTGTCCCTGCGTCAGGACCTCCTCTCTCTGCCGTCGGTGGATGAAAGGAGACACCTAGTGCTCAGACCCGCGATCCACAGGAGCAGGACGAGAGAGACGCGTCACAGAAGTGCTGATGATTAAAGCCGTGAACGCAGTCTGGAGATTCTGGCGTGGACAGATCGGTGGGAGGGATTTTTCTGTGTAGGAAACATCAAGTATGACAGCAGGTTGTCTCTCAGATGGGAGAGTTTCTCTTTCTGTCTGCTAAACCTCCTTGGCCTCATGGGACGGGTCTGCAAGATTTAGCTCATTAATTTCTATTGTTTGCGCTTTCAACTATTTTTAACTCCTCTCTCCTGTGAGGATGTCACTATTCAGCGCAGGACAAAAGGGCTTTGTTGTCTCGTCTGCACAATTAAGACGACCAAACGTTCAGTCAGTCTCAGAGAAAGCACGGGGAAGTAGAGCACTTCCAGGAACCAGCACTTGTTTTTTGAATCCATTTCACCACGTTTAATAGATGCGTTCACTCATAGAAATATGTTTTAGCATCGCACTATTCCACTATTCTTTGCCAATTTCCTTTCCTTTCTTTAACGTTTTCCCGTTTCGTTTCCCCCCATTACCTTTGTTCCTTTTCCATTTCCCTTGTGTTTTCTCCTAACCCTTACCTGTCCTTTCTTTTTCACTTTCTCTTTCCTTCTTCCTTTTCATTCCCCCCTTTTTCTTTTCTTTCCTTTTTCCTTTTCATTTCTTCCTTATTTTCCCCATTTCCTTTCCTTCCTTTTTCACTTTTCTTTCTTTTCCTTTTCACTATTCTCCTCCTAATTTCCTTTTCATTTACCAACTTGTTCCCCTTTTTTCCATTTCCTTTACCTATCCCCTTTCCTTTCCCTTTTCATTTGCCCATTCTTATCCTATTTCCTTTCCTTTCTTCTTCACTTTAACCGTCCTTTTTCCTTTCCATTTTGCTATTTCTTTTCTTTTCTTTGTTCCATTCTGTTCCCTATTTAATTTACTTGCTCTTACTTTTTTTCTTTCTTTTTCCTGTTTTTTTAATATCCCCCCCTACCTTTTTCTTTCCTTTTTATTATTCCCCTGTTCTTTCCCCCATACCTTCCCCTTCTCTTTCTGTTTGCCCTTTCTGTTCCTTTCCGTTCCGTTCCTTTCTGTTCCTTTCCGTTCCGTTCCATTCCTTTCTGTTCCTTTCCGTTCTGTTCCGTTCCTTTCCGTTCCTTTCTGTTCCTTTCTGTTCCGTTCTGTTCCGTTCCATTCCGTTCCGTTCCTTTCCGTTCTGTTCCGTTCCTTTCCGTTCCTTTCCGTTCTGTTCCGTTCCATTCTGTTCCGTTTCTTTCCGTTCCGTTCTGTTCCTTTCCGTTCCATTCTGTTCCGTTCCTTTCCGTTCCGTTCCGTTCCTTTCCGTTCTGTTCCGTTCCTTTCCGTTCCGTTCCGTACCTTTCCGTTCCATTCTGTTCCTTTCCTTTCACTTCCCTTTTCTTCTCCTTTCCTGAACTAAACCCAATTTCACAGACAATATAAAGTTTTGTATATTTTTGTTCAACTCTGTCATTACTCTGTCTGTTTGTCCAGTGGAAGCATTGCTCTGTTAATGTCTTTAAGTTGTGTTAAGTGTTTAATTCTCTGTCATCCTGTATTGAAGTCCAGCATGAAGAGATGCATTAGTAACAGAACTGATATCATGTTGTCAACAGTTTAGAACACAGAGATGCTGCAGAAGTGGCCGAATGGACACTGCCAAAGCTAAGAAAATGACCACGTGTCAATGTGGATGAGAGAGATTTGAGTGTCAGGTCAGATGCTCTGCTAATGTGCCTGTCAAACTGGACAGATTAAGACTCGTGATGTCTTTATCTCAGCAGGGAGCGTTCGGGCATTGCTCATAGAGACTTTTTTTTACTGATCCTGAGCGTCATTTGAGAAGCAGAGGTCATTGTGTCTGTGATGGCCACAGGCTGCTCGCTCAGATCTCGTCACGTCTCAGTATCTGTATCACCCAGAGGTGCGTGCCGTGTCTCCGTGCGGTATGGCTACTGTCTGCTTGTGTTAAGGCAGAGTAATGGCTAATCAGCGCTGTCTGCCGCGGCCGGTGGAAGGCAGCCGGGGCTTCTGCTTAGCGCGCAGGGAAATAATCTCTCTTCAGCGGCCCTTAATCAGCCTTGATCAGAGAGCCGATGCACTGCCATCTTGAATCCAACCTTTGAACGTGAGCGCCTGCCCCAGCCTCACTTTAACTTACGCTCAAAGAGCGCAGCATTAATACTCTGTGACACCTCAAAGCAAACCTTAGCGTTTCAATTAGAGCCTCCGGTGGGCCTCGCCGTGCCCCGGAGAACGCGTGCCGCTCCTCTCCATCTCAAACACACTCTTGCATGCATTTCGTTGGGCGCTTCTCTTGTTTACCTTTTTATTTGTTGTGATTACTGATTTTTTCGAGATGATTCATTTTCAGCTTGCCGGGGAGTATAGAAAATAGGTTATACGTTTAGAGAAACTAAAACAGAGCCGCTTTACATTCGGGCCTTGTTGCGTTAGAGGTGAACAAACCGTGTATTTGTCAAATCCAGACCGGCGTCAGGGAGGAAACGAACCGCTTCAAGGTTAAACTTCATCGTGTATCTTCAAACCTTTGGCATTATGATTTCGGTAATGTTTTATGATCAAGTAATGCAGAAGTTAATAAATAAGCTTTTTTTTAATGCATAGATTTCAGTAAGATTTTTAAAAAATAAATTGGTAACACTTTACAATAATGTTCATTAATGTATTAACTAACATGAACGAACCATGAGCAATGCATTTGTTACTGTATTTATTCAAATAAAATAAAATACAGTTGTTCATGTTAGTTCACAGTGCATTTAATAATTTAATAATGTATTTGTAAATGTTGAAATGCATGTTAACTAATGAACCTTATTGTAAAGTGTTACCTATAAATTAATACTCATATTCACCAAGGACACATTAAATTGACTTTTCAAATGATTTTTGTTGTTTAGAATCTAATATTCATTAGAGAATAATATTAATGTATCAGTCTCCACAAAAATATCAACTGTTTTCACATTGATGATCATCATAAAAGCACTGAATCATCATATCAGAATGATTTGTGAAGGATCATGTGACACTGAAGACTGGAGTAATGATGCTGGAAATTCTTTTATAATGCAATTTTAAAAATAAATATTCACTTTAAATTGTAATATTATTGCTCTTGATCAAATAAATGCAGCCTTTCAAAGACATAAAGTAATTTTACATGCGCTAAACTTTTGAACGATTGCATCATTTTATAAACCGCACCAACAGAGATTAGGAAACGCTGTGAAAGAAGCTGTTCTGTACATTATTGAAAAGAATAGTTCACCTTAATTGTCATCTTTGGAACACTTTCATGCTGTTTTTTTCCTCTAGAATGCAAAAGATTACATTTGTGAAGAATGGTCAGTTGTTTTTGCCCATATTACGAAAGTCCAAAACCTTGCAAAAAAAAGAATATAATGAATACCGTCTCGGCAACCGTCCAGATCACCCTGTCATTGCGAGTTTTGCGAGCATCAGACAATGTAAAGCTCGTACGTCTGAAATGGCGTCCTGCTGGTAAAGGGCATAAACAATGTTTTGAGATCGCACATAACACATGACAATGATACAAAATGACATAATCGCTTCTTAAAATCGCACATCAGAATGTATAATTTAGCACTTTAGACTTCATAGAAGGACCTGCATTTGAATTTAGAAAAAAGGCTCGACAGATGATGTTCAGTTTCTCCTGCTGCTCTGATTCCAGCGCTGATAGAATCCAGAGGTCCACAGAGACCAGCTGATTGGAGCCCCAAATTGACCTAGAGAAGAACAGAAATAGCAGAAGAACTGAAATTCTTATGAAGGAGCAATTCATTAAAGCCGTGTGATGATCAGTGGTGAGCAATGAGACATCTATCTCCAGACGACTGGATGGTATTTATACACCTGTCATTGTGAAGCTCGACGAGGCGGTGAACGTCATTATAAAGGACTTTATGTTCAATCCAGCGTATCGATCGCCAAACGTGAAGATAATAACACTCATTAACCTCTAAAATTTAAAGCATTGGTTCACTGCAGAATTAAAATGCCCTGATCATTCACTCTCCTCCATGCCATCCAAGATGTTCATGTCTTTCTTTCTTCAGTGGAAAAGAAATGAAGGAAAACATTCCAGGATTTTTCTCCTTATAATGGACTTCACTGGGGTTCAACGAGTTAAAAAAATAAATATTATATACTTTTTAACCATAAATGCTCATCTTGCACTAACGTCCACAACTTCATTTGTGCTTAAAAAGTATATAATATTTATTTTTTTATAAAATGTCTAGTTTCTCTAGATCAGACTCTTATTCCTCGTCTGGATCATGTAGATCTTTGAAGCTGCACTGAAACTGACATTTGGACCCGTTGAACCCCATTGAAGTCCACTATATCCTGGAATGTTTTCTTTCATTTCTTTTCCACTGAAGAAAGAAAGACACGAACATCTCAGATGACATGGAGGAGAGTGAATGATCAGGAGATTTTGATTCTGAAGTGAACTAATGCTTAAAATGGCCACTCAAATTCTAAACCCTGATTGGCCGTTAGTGTTTAGTGATGTTTTGTTCATGCATGAACTAAAAACAAAGACTAAAAGATCTCAGATTATCAAAATCAATATCGATATTGTCAAGCCAGCCCTAGAGTCCACACATCTGACATGTTTTCCTGTTGTAGCTCCTAAAAAACACACCATCGGAGAAACGTTAAATAAATCCCACTGTTTCAGTCAATGAATATGAATTGAAAATGGAATTTTTTATTAGAGAGAGTGTATTAACATTTGTTTTGATGGTAATAAAAATTCTTTGAACTACCTTTGTTGTATATTATGGTAATCAATCATTACCATAAATCAAATCACCATGGTACTGTCATCTGATCCCATCACAGAACCATGGTACCAGCGCAGTGTTTTCATTGAGGAGAGTCTGCAGTAAGACGGATTTTGGTGTAGTTGGTATTCTGTGAGGGTTGGAGAGGGACAGACCCGTCTGTAATGGGCTGTTCTCAGCGGCACTGGGGCCTTGTTGCTTTTGACCTCCATTTAGACTCAGGCAGGGTGAGATCAAAGCGTCTGATGGTGAGGACGTTACCACCAGCACAGGTCACGACCCTCATCGGCAGTCAACACAGCACACGTCTCAATCACACTGCTGCAGGGATTCACATCTTTCTGCATGCTTTTATTTCATGCAGGAGTATTAGTTTTAAAGTAATTCGTCATTTCTACACCAAATGGAATTTCTCCAGTTGAGAAAAATGAAGTCCCGCCCCGCACTCAAGCCTAAATCACACAGTTCTCTACTAAATAGTGGGCAAAAACTATGTGAAAGAGGAGTAGTAATTAGACATGTATAACAAGGACACTGTAAAATAAAATCTTACCAAACTTTTGAAAGGTAGTGCATATAGATAAAATAAGGCATTTCTAATAATAAGTTCAAATGTAAATTATATTAAAGAAAATAAAGGAATAAATGCTCCAGTAGGAAAACAAGCCACAACAACAACAACATTTATTTATAAAGCACACAATACAGATTGATCCAAAGTGCTGTACAAAGCAAATTTACACAATTACTGGTTTCCGAATGCTAAAGAATAAAAATATGATTTTAGAGTAGTTTAAAAACGTCTAATGAAGGAGCATGATACATGAAGTTTGGGCCCGATCACAGAGGAACGGTAAAGAGCAAGTGAGTAGAAGATCTAAGTGCCCTAGCAGGACTGTGTGGCACAACAAGATCACTTAAATACCTCGGTGCACGGCCATGACGCCTTATAAACAAACACAAGGGTTTTAAAATCAACTCTGAATTTAATGGGAAGCCAGTGAAGGGATGCTAAAATAGAGGAGATGTGGTCGCTCTTTTTAGACCCAGTCAGAAGTCTTTTTGAACAACTTGCAATTGTGATTATTGAGGGAGACCAGAATAAAGAGAATCTAATCATGATGATACAAGAGCTTGAATCACAACTTCTAAATCTTTGCTTGAAAGGAGACTTTGCAATAGGTCTTAAATGGAAAAAGCTTCCTCTAATACCAGCACTAATTTGTTTATCAAAAAATAGTGAAGTCAAAGATCACTCCAAGGTGTTTTATTTGTTTGCGTGCATCTGTTGAGAGAGGTCGTGACTGGACTTCCAGAGCAGGGGAGGGATTTGCAGGACAATCAAGAATTAAAACCTCTGTTTTATCCTCATTCAGCTGCAAAAAATGATTTGTCATCCACCTCTCGATATCATTTACGCATTTCAATAACACATCAGATGAACCAGGGGTGTCAAACCTTACTGGAAGGTAAAACTGAGAATCATCTGCATAACAGTGATATGAAATGTTGTATTTCTGAAAAATGAGGGTCAAGGGAAGCATATAAAGGGAAAACAATAAAGGTCCCAAAATAGACCCCTGGGGCACACCACACAAAACGGGTGCAGATGATGAGGAAAAGTTACCTAAATTTGTGTAAAAAAATGTACTATAATAAGCAAACCATTGTAATACGGTGCCTTTGACACCTACAATACATTCAAGTCGTTGAAGAAGAATGTTATGGTCAATTTTATCAAATGCAGCATTAAAACCTGAATCCAGAGCAAGCAAGATATCATGTGTAGCCCTCAACAGAACTGACCCGGTGCTATGTAATGATCTAAAACCAAATTGGAACATGTCCAAAATATTAAAAGAATCCAAATAAGACTGGAGCTGTGAAAACACTACTTTTTTCCAGAAGCTTATAGATGACAGGCAGTTTAGAGATTGGTCGATAGTTACTGCACATTTCCTGATCACGCTGTGGAACAGAGGTCGCATGGTTAGATGTTTAAAACTAGCTGGATTAACACCTTTGGCTAAAGAGCTGTTACTATAGGACTAATGGTAGAAAAAACATCCTTAAAAAGACGGGATAATATCTAACTTGAATTGTAGAAACCGGTTGAAAGTTAGACAGACAACTCAACTTCCAAGGCAGTTCAGAGGAAACAATGCAGCATCTCTAATATTAAGTTTTTGAGTGAAATTTAAAAAAAAAAAAATCTTCACAGAATTCTGAAGAGGCTTCAGATAAAATATTAAGATATTAGAATCAGTCGAATCAAACAGTATTTTTGGTCTCTTCGCGTTGTGTGTGTGGATTTATATATGTGTATATGTGTGTGTATATATATATATATATATATGAATCTATATATCTATCCAGGGTTGGGGAGTAACGAAATACAAGTAACTTTGTTACATATTTAAAATACAAAATGTGAGTAAGTGTATTTCATTACAGTTACATTTTAAATGGGTGGTAATCAGATTACAGTTACATCTGAAAAGTGTTTTAGATTACCAAAGTGATTACTTTGAGTTTTAATGTCATTTAAACAGCGATTGGTGATTCTCTGACTCTGACCGTCTGAAAAAGAGTTAAGTTTCATCAACATTTTAATACTTTTAAGAGGATCATAAAAATGTTGTTATTTTTATTTAGTTCTGTCCTGAACAAGACAAAATGACTGAATTTATTAAAAAAAATACTGAACTGTCCTGTCATGACCTGATGATCCACGACTGTTTTCATGTTTTGTGAGTCATTTTATAATTCACTCGTCACTGCAACTTTTTCTCACAATTTGTTTTTTTCCCTCACAATTGTGAGTTTGTATTTCACAATTCTGACTTCTATTTCTCAGAGTTGCGAGATTTAAACTCACAATTGCAAGTTATAAAGTCAGAATTGGGAGAAATAAACTTGCAATACTGACTTTTTTTCTTGCAATTGTGAATTTAGTGTGAGTTTATATCTCATAATTCTGACTTTTCTCAATATTGTGAGTTTATATCTCATAATTCTGACTTTTCTCAATATTGTGAGTTTATATCTCATAATTCTGACTTTTCTCAATATTGTGAGTTTATATCTCATAATTCTGACTTTTCTCAATATTGTCAGTTTATATCTCATAATTCTGACTTTTCTCAATATTGTGAGTTTATATATCATAATTCTGACTTTTCTCAATATTGTCAGTTTATATCTCATAATTCTGACTTTTCTCAATATTGTCAGTTTATATCTCATAATTCTGACTTTTCTCAATATTGTGAGTTTATATATCATAATTCTGACTTTTCTCAATATTGTCAGTTTATATCTCATAATTCTGACTTTTCTCAATATTGTGAGTTTATATCTCATAATTCTGACTTTTCTCAATATTGTGAGTTTATATCTCATAATTCTGACTTTTCTCAATATTGTGAGTTTATATCTCATAATTCTGACTTTTCTCAATATTGTGAGTTTATATCTCATAATTCTGACTTTTCTCAATATTGTGAGTTTATATCTCATAATTCTGACTTTTCTCAATATTGTGAGTTTATATCTCATAATTCTGACTTTTCTCAATATTGCGAGTTTATATCTCATAATTCTGACTTTTCTCAATATTGCGAGTTTATATCTCATAATTCTGACTTTTCTCAATATTGTGAGTTTATTTCTCATAATTCTGACTTTATAACTGAAAATTGCAACTTTATATCACACAATTCTGAGGGAAAAAGTCATAATTGTGAGATAAAAACTCACAATGACCTTTTTTGTGTTTGTTTCACACTTATTAGTATTCCAAAGGATTCTAAAGTATTTAGATGAAGTTACTAAACTTGAGTAATGTAACGAAATACGTTACAAATGACTTTTTAGAGCATGTATTTTGTAGTGAAATACATTTTAAAAGTAACCGACCCAGCCCTGATTTTTTTATTTATATATATACACACACACACACACACACACATATATATATATATATATATAAATATACTTTTCTATACTCTTTAGCGTCATTGTAACCTATTGAGTGTGTCTGCTGATGTGTGTTGATGTTTGTTCCGCAGGTGCAGCGCTCCAGAAACAAGCAGATGAGGGAGATGTTTCCCGACGGATTCGGGATCCATCACGCCGGAATGTTACGGCAGGACCGAACGCTGATGGAGAACATGTTTTCCAGAGGATACCTGAAGGTTCTGGTGTGCACCGCCACCCTGGCCTGGGGTGTGAACTTACCCGCTCACGCCGTCATCATCAAGGTCAGAACACATCACTGCCGGCTTGAAACGCTGAGTAACTGAGGTGGAGTGTGTAATAGAGCTGTTTGTGAATGTGAAAGATCTGCAAAGAACGGAGTTATTGTCTCCCAAATGAAGGAAGCACGGCTTGAAATGAGTCGTCAGTAATTCCAGCCTCGAACCCTGATTATAACAAATTTGCAAATTTGATCTTTGAGAACATCTTTGCTGTTCATATCTCTGTGTATCAAGTGCTGAAATTTAGGTATGCATATTATGAGAAAATGAAAGTGTTTTTGACCTCGGATGCATGTAAACATATTGTAGGAGATCCAAAACAAGATTCAGAACGTTTAAATTAGAGTAATAGAGGCACTTTAAACATAATCCTGCAATCTTCAGAGTGTGCTTCATGTGATTCCCGTCTCTGATATCAGGGCACTAATATCTACGATGCCAAGCGTGGTGCTCTGGTGGATCTGGGCATCCTGGACGTGATGCAGATCTTCGGTCGGGCTGGACGGCCACAGTTTGACAAGTACGGTGAGGGAACCATCATCACGACCCATGAAAAGCTGAGCCATTACCTGACGCTCCTGACTCAGCAGAACCCCATCGAGAGCCAGTTCCTGCAGAGCCTCGCCGACAACCTCAACGCTGAGGTACGGCCCGATCCGACCGCGGATGAATATATGAGCGCTTCAAGCTCCTAATTGTCAATTTAATGTACTGTTTAAGTTCATTACTCTTCAGTACTCTACCCATTTACATTTTACAATAAATCATATTATTTTGAATCACATTACACGTTAAATGCTTTTGCCAAAACAGCTGTATAAGAATATCAATGATAAGTTTATATAAGCTTTGTGTTATTTTTAGTTAGTTTTAATGGGGTTTTTTTTCATATCTATCTATCTATCTATCTCTTATTTTTATATATACATACATATATCTCTCTATCTATATATATATATATATATATATATATATATATATATATACACACACACACACACACACACACACACACACACACACACATGTTGTGTTTTCATGGTTTACGGGGACATTCCATAGGCGTAATGGTTTTTCTACTGTACAAACTATACATTCTGTCCCCCTACACTACCCCCACCCCTAAACCTACCCATCACACAAAATGTTCTGCTATTTTACATTTTCAAAAAAGATAATTCTGTATGATTTATAAGCTTGTTTCCTCATGGGGACCAAAAAAATGTCCCCACAAGATCAAAATTTACTAGTATTACTGTACCTGTGGGGACATTCGGTCCCCATAATGTAGGGAATACCCACACACACACACACACACACACACACACACACACACACACACCCACACACCTAGTGATTAACAAATTTATTAGACCATATGTGTGTGCATATTATTATTATTATTATTTTTATTTATTTATTTTATTTTGTATGGCCTCCTTTGGCCTTGGAAACTCCTTGCATTGTTTTTATGTACTTTTCCTCTGTTTCTGTTGTGATTGACTTCCAAATAGTTTCTAGTTGTTCCTAAAGACTTGCTTTTGATTAAACTTTTGTACAATCTATCTTTGAATCCATTAAATCCCAACAAAATTTAAATTGCATTAAATTTGCATTAGAAACACACACATATATATATATATATATATATATATATATATATATATATATACACTTACAAAAATGTCAGAAGTTCAACTAAAAAGTAATCTGAAAAATGTAAATATTAGGTTACATTAATCATCAGTAGAGCCACAAATTGTCCTGACACTAAACTTAAAGTCAGGCTATTTTGTCTCTGATTTTATAATTTTATTTTTACTGAACAAGGAGTTTCCCTTTAGTTTTTGATTGTTTTCAAACTTCTGCTTTTTGTTTTGCAAAAACATTTCACTGCTAGAGTGGAAAAGAATTAAATGAGCTTGCACTCACCAAGACTCTTAATATAACAGATGGAGTGAGCTGTTCCTGACTCCACCACATGATGGCAGCATCTGCATTCCAACAGAAACTCATGATCAGTTCATCCAATAGATGGTGCAGTGACATCAGACATCAGTTGAACTAGATTAAAATCATTTCAGCGTATATCACTGTGTTTGTGCATGTCATATCAATTATCATATCGTGTCCAAGATCTCATTTACACAGTAATATTAAACACAAAACACACCCCTCAGAAAACACTAGGATTTGATGTGATCTAAGTGCTTGAAATATGACGCTTGCTTGTTTTGTGCAGATCGCTCTAGGGACGGTCACTAATGTTGATGAAGCCGTCCGGTGGATGAGTTACACGTACCTGTACGTGCGAATGAGAGCCAATCCACTGGTTTACGGAATCAACCACAAGGCCTATCAGGTGCTCATAATCTGTTAATATTCTTAAATGAGTTTTTATTCATATTTTTGGTGTAAATTTCTTCTCTTGTTATAGTTTGTCAAATGAAGTGTTATTTTGATAATGGCTCATTAGTGTTTTGCCGTTATTTAGATGGACCCGCAGTTGGAGCTGTACAGGAAGGAGTTAGTCGTGGAGTCCGGCAGGAAGCTGGATAAGGCGCGGATGATCCGTTTTGACGAGAGGACCGGTTATTTTGCGTCCACAGACCTTGGCAGGACAGCCAGTCACTTCTACATCAAGTACAACACCATCGAGGTGAGATGTGTGGGAATGTATAGAGTCTTTAATCTCCGAGTTCATTTCTTCACGCTAACGCATTCGCATGACATTTTAAAAAGATTAATTATTACTTTAGTCCTCTAATTTATTGCTTTTATTCAGCAAAGACGCATTAAATTGATCAAAAGTGACAGTAAATGAATTTATAATGTCACGAAAGATTTGTTTTTCAAATAAATTCTGTTCCTTTGAACTTGCTGTTCATCAAATAATCCTGGAAAAAAAATGTTTTCAACATTGATGATGTTTCTTGAGCGGCAACTCGTATTAGAACGATTTCTGAAGGATCATGTGACACTTGATCGTTGGCTTTAAGCGTATTAAATGTATATTTGACATTCCGCAGACTTTCAATGAGCTTTTCAACTCGCAGAAGACCGAAGCAGATATTCTGAGCATTGTTTCAAAAGCTGAAGAATTCGAGCAGATCAAGGTGAGAGGTCATCCACGCGGACGGACGATGGCTGTGGTAACGGCTAAAGGAGGTGAGAGGAGTGTTGATGGTTTCTGTGTGACGCTCAGGTTCGGGACGAGGAGATGGAGGAACTGGAGAAGATGCTGTGTGATTTCTGCGAGCTGCCGGCGGCCGGAGGAGTGGAGAACGGCTACGGAAAGATCAACATCCTCCTCCAGACGTACATCGGCCGCGGGGAGGTGGACAGCTTCTCCCTCATATCTGACCTGTCCTACGTCGCGCAGGTGAGACAAACACAGAGAGAGAACAACGGTCTGGTCTTCATTTACACAATGAGAAATCAGTCGCAGAGAAACAGACCAGTTGAACCAGCCATTAATTATGGGAGATTGTGTTTAAAATCTGAAATAATCACGTAACATTTCTCCCATTTCGCAAACAAAATCCAGTCATTTCAAAGTGAATTGGCACAAATGAGGATTTGTTCCTGATTGAGTTCAGGTGGCAGAGAGTCGGTTTGACTGCACAGATTTGCAGCGCTGACCAACAGCAGGTCTCGCCTCGGAGATTCGTTAATTAGTCACGAAGCCAAACTGAAGATCCACAATGGACGAGATGCTCATCCTGGAAAACACTTCAATATTGTAAAATGATCCATAAAAAGCTGTCTGAAAAGTTATTTCGCCGCCATTCTTAGTTGTAGTTTGTCACATTCATTTCTTTTGCCCTTGACATTTTAAAGCAATATTTCACCCAAGTATGAAAACACTAACTCAAAACTTTCTTCAAAAAAGTTAGGAGCACCAGAAAACACATTTCTTTTGTTTAAAAACAACTTTTTACAAGCAAATTGGCCGATTCTGATACCAACTACCTGTTGTTGTTGTTGTTTTTTCCTTTTAAGTAAGTTGTTTATTTGCTCTATTACAGGCATTTGAACAACTATGATTCAAACACACATGTAGCAGTTGTTTTTGTATAATTTCAAGATTTAAAGTAAAAACATAATGGTCTGACTCTAGATTTAATTATGCAACATAAAACACACCTGCACAAAACAAAAACAACCGATCAACAGAATGAGAATGTGAATTCACTTCCTGTCAGTAGGTGGCGCTTATGGAACAGCAGTGATAAAGCGTTTTCTTTGTTTACCGCTGTACACAAAGCAGCGCTGCGCTTATAAACACTACTTTATACAGAGATGAGAGAAAAGAAAATGCCATCAAAACTTTTCTGGAGACCGTTCCCTTCAGAGATGGGTTCATATAAACCTCCACCACCAACTCAAGACGTTTTTCATGAACGCTGATCTCGCTGGTGCAGTATTTTCTCTGCTGGCGCATCAGTGTTCAGCACGCTCCATCTCTGGTCTGTTAACGTCCTGTTCACACTTAGGGTTCACACTTGTAGTTTGTTTGGTTCGGACCAAAAAACAAAAACAAAACATATAGTCCTGGTCCTCTTAGCGTTCACACTGGCATTTTTAACAGCGAACCTTAAGTTACCGAACCAAAGGCATAGGGATACGGTCACGACCTGATTGGTCGGCTTTTATGACGTATATTTCTCGACGGAGCTCGCTTACCGAACATTCAAAACAACGCTGTGTTCTGGATTAAACGCCATCATTTTATGCGTGAACATGTGCTTTATTTTTACCAGCTGAGAACTCACGAAGAGCTCATAAAATGTTCAAAACACTCAAAACAGCAGCAGGATTTCCTCCGTTGTACACAGAAACAGAAACTTCACCTCCTCGTTGCTCCACGTTTGCCCTCGACTCATTTTGGATACTCCGATCTTCCCGCGTCGTCAAATCAGCTGACTCGTAGCGGCGCATCTTATGACATCACGTCCTGTTTTTCGGTTGGTTTACATGTCTTTGGTCCATGTTGCGTTCATATATCAATCGAACCGCACCAGAGTTCGTTTGGAAGCGGGCCGAGACCCGTCTTTTTAGCGTCTCGGTCCACACCAGGGTTCTGATGGCAGCGTTCACACACTAACTGAGCAATCGCACCAGGGTTCGTTTTAATCAAACCAAACATGACAAGTGTGAACGCACCCTTAGTAATATTTTCACACAAATGATGTTTCAGGAAATGTTTGTGTGCAAGCCCGGAATAGAGATCGGCCAAAATAAAACTAAAAACTGGCCGGTTCCGACTTATGGCCGGTCGATCGGTGCATCCCAGGTCTCACCACATCAATTATTTGCACTCTTACAAACACTCCCAAATATATATGGAGGTCACATGGATTAAATTTTCGGGAGCATGTATGACCAAAATGGTCACAATTTCGAGCCGTGTTACTCTCCTCCCTATTGAACACAGGCAGAGTGTTTCCATGATGCTGTTGAGTACCAGAAAGGACAAATAATAGATAGTTATACGTTGTTGTCCTTGTTCAAGGAAATGTGTGTTGGACTCTAAAGCCTCAGTGACTCTAAAGCTGCAACAAACAGCATTTGACACATCATAAACACTGAAGTGCATACGGCACTTTTGTACAGAAACTTTGGTCTGGATTACGCCAACGATATCGTAGTTGATCGTAGATGAATTGTGATGTGTGTTTCCATTGGCGTTGTGTGGAGCAGCTTGGACATTCTGCTGAGGATCTCCTTTGTAGTTTTTGTACTGTACTTTATAGTGTTTGTCTGACTCGGAGGTTGCGATGGGAAGTCCTCTCTGTGGAAGACATCTATCCGTGATATCTGCGATTCCATTATAACAGCTTCCATGTGGTCAGATAGTTGAAATAGCTCCGAGAAATTCCCTCTTTGCCCCTAATCCGGCTGATTTCAGATGTGCAGCTGGGATCCGGTGGTGGGAGTCATTTCCGTGTCAAGCGTATGTTGATTTTAAATCCAGACCTTTTCTGATATCTCTCTCCGTCACCCTTGAGAGGTTTTAGATGTATATGTTTAGATATACACACACAATGATTCGTTCGATGGTTTTTGCATCTGTTCGGGGATGGAGACTCTTCTCATCATTCAGCTGAAGACCGGGAATGGCTCCGAACTTTCATTGGAGAAGTTGACAGCATGTGATTGGGAAGTGTGAGAACGGACTGAGCCAGTGCTTCTCCCGAACCAGTTCGTTTTTGAATCATTCAGTCGAACTGAATCCCAGAGCGTTTGAGTGTAAATGTGTGAGTTGCGCTAGGCAAAACAATATTTATTTTTTTACTCATTCATACAACAAATATTCTGATGACCATGAAAGTTGTGAATATGATCAATAATACTTGTGCTGGCTAGCCACATTTTTTAGTAAACACTGTCAGGGAAAGAGTTAATAATCATTTTGTATGTCAGGCATTCAGTGATATTCAAAATCATAATATTTATGAATTTGCTTGTTTTATTTCTGGAGTTTGGATCAGAATTTCAGCCACTAATGCAAGAAGTATTTCGATAAAAAGCATCTTATCTTAAATAAACTTGGATCTAGGGCTGTGACGAGAGTTCGCTCACGAGATTGAGTGTCACTTCAGTGAGAATGAATTATCATGTGCAGTAAAAGACAACAAAACTCAAGCACTGTACAAGGTTTCTCCACGAACCCGACTGACTGACTTCTCTCCTGTGATTTCATATGATGACCTCCTGACTGAACTCTTTTCCACAAATTGATCATAATAAAAATGAAAAACAGTCTTATTGTGCAAACCATAATCAAAGCTCGCTCTCAATATTCAAAGTGTAAATAGAGACCAATTTTTGTTTCAAGCGTGATACAGAGCATAAGATAGCTTTCATTTTGGGAGATGTTTGCATGCATCAGGGTGCCGCTTTCAAAATGCGGGTATGGAAATCGCATATGAATGTGCGTACGCGGTTTACTTTCTCTTTCGCATATGAATGTGCGTTCGCGGTTTACTTTCTCTTTCGTGTATGAATGTGCGTTCGTGGTTTACTTTCTCTTTCGCGTATGAATGTGCGTTCGCGGTTTACTTTCTCTTTCGTGTATGAATGTGCGTTCGCGGTTTACTTTCTCTTTCGCGTATGAATGTGCGTTCGCGGTTTACTTTCTCTTTCGCACATGCTCTGTAATTAGGGAGCTGCGGTGCTGAGCACACGTTCTACAAGATGAGACATTTGTCAGACACTTTTAGGCTTTGTTGTGCAACAGAATCCTCTGCCATGGCCTCATCAGTCACATGATTGGTGAACTCTGATTCCTGCTGCATACGTACGACTCTGCAGCTTGTGCTGAATGAACTGAATGGGATTGAAGTGACCGTTATCCAAGTGAATTAAATGTTTGTTTGTTTTTTATTATTGCTGTAAAAAGCAAAACGACAACGGAGAAATCTTGTTTCATTTTAATCTCGTGGTACGAGATCTCGTCACACCCGTACTTGGAACCATAACACGATAATTTCAATATATTTTCTTCTGGAACCAATGATCAGTTAAATTTACAGCATTAAGGTGCGGGTCACATTAGTGAAGTTTTGCAGCAAAAAATGTTTAATTTTTCTAAATAAGTCACTTTCAAACCAAGCAGCTCTGAGAACCTGCGTGACCAACTTGAACCCGTTGATCATTTCATGCGGAATTTCAGATTGCGTGAAAAAATACACACATGTATACATTTATTTCAGTTGATTTTATGTAGTGGTATTAGCAAAATATTTTCTCAAGCACTCAAAACACTAGTGTGTAATTACATCTTTAAAATATTCTCCTAAATATTTGTTTTTCACCTCGAACATCAGAACCCTAAAGGTTCACAGGTCGCTTAGCAAAAGATCTCATGGACAAACCTTGATGTTGGCTTGAGGAAGCCTAGCCAGAAAGTCTGAAGTTTGAAGGTTTTAAGTTTATAGTTTTAGGTTTTAGTTTAGTAGTTTAAAAATATGAGATAGAATGAAAGCTTAAATGAGTCTCAACAGCTTAGAAATAGTACATAGAATGGCAGTTTAAAGGTGATAACACCTAAAAGCTACCCGGCAACAAATTAGGGCAACAACCAATCAGAGAAGAGCAAATCTATTGCCAACACAATAAGTACTTTATTATAACCACTTGTTAAGCATTTTATTTCAACTTTTCAAATATTTTCTTTGTTGTTATTAAATATAAATGCCTTTCCGGTCTGATTTGTGATAGGGACACGAGTGAGTTTGGCAAAAGTCGGATTCGAACCCGCGTTGATTTCATCAAAAGCTACTTTCGGTCCCTACGCCAAACAGAAACACGTCTTTTTAGTATTTAACTGCAAACATCTGATGGCTAAATTACGGTCTGCACATGTTAAATCGGACACTTGTTGGTGTTTTAAGCATTAAATGAGGTAAATTCCCCATTTTGGTTTGACACATGACAACTTACCAGCGTAAAAAGATGTGAGTTCACTCTCTGCCTCTGAGAGGCCGCCATCTTGTTTGATTTTTTTCTGAAATAGAAATTAACATAAAATACATACAACATAAATTAACTACTGATCTTTGCAACGGAATGAATCAATAATATATAGAATAAGATGGACAATGACACCATTTTCTTTGGGATGGGAAATAATTATTTGCCAATTATTACTGTAAAGCTGCTTTGACACAATTTGCATTGGAAAAAGAGCAATATAAGTAAAGGTGACTTGACTTGACTTGAAATTTCCAAGCCGGTCACGTGATCGGCTGCTAGCGTTCTGATTGGAGGATCTCAAAAAATTGCCCATGATGGATTTGTTGCAATGGGAAAGTGCCCAAGCAACATTGCTCAAAAAGTGTATCATCCCCATCATGAGCTTCAGTTTGTTTACATTTGGATTTAGTCAGATGAATCATTTTGGCTCATTTGACTCTCAACTTTTAATTGTTATTTAGTCGGATCGGTTAGAAAAGAGATCGGTCTGAAGGGCTAGTCTGAGTCTGGTGATTCTAGCTTGAAAGAAATCTCATTTTGCAGTTGGAAGTCAGTGTGCTTTGAGTGAGAGTTGTGAACTGGGTCACGGGGACCGTTCTGCTGGTACTCATCCATATGGACGGGTGTCGGATGAAAGACTTCGGTTGCTCTCGTGGCCTGTTAAGCAGCAGCATCTGGGTTAGCAGGTGTTTGTCCTCCTTCTCTAGCAGTCGTCCTCTTCTGCTCAATCAATCAGTGACACACCAGATCAGTCCATCACAGCAGTCAGATCTATGAGTAAACCTGCACCTTATACATCAAAGTAATGTAGGATTCTGTAAGCCATCTGAGCATAACTCACACTCGCCCATCAGACATACAGCCGCTGCGCTCTGATTTACACCGACAGCAGTCAAAGCAAACCGACATTAGTCATTCGCAAAAATATGTTCTAGATAGTGAACAAAATTTAAAAGAGCCCTTTAAAAAGCTGTATCCCATAAGAAGAGAATTGTATATGACAAATCTGTTTAAAATGACCCTCTCACATCAGACAAGCTGTTTTATACATGTGAGTTTAGCCGTCGTCGAGTTCCACAACCAGCGCTTTATTTCCGTTGCGCCTTATTAAAAGACTTTTTTGTGCAATAAATTATTCATAATTAGGTGACAAACAGGGCATTCCTTCAGCGCTGGTGTCCAACAAAATGCTCTTGACAGGAAAACATGTTATAAGGAATTGCATGCAAATCAATAAGCCAAAAATACAAGATATTAAAACTTTTTACTAAACTGGTCCACATGAGAAGAAAAAATCATGACATGAAAAGTTTAAAATCCTTATGACAGAAGAAATTGACAAAAGTCATAATTATGACAAAAACAATTCACAAGATTCTAAGTCATTGTGAGAAATCAAAATTATGAGGTATAAATAAGATTTATGTGATTTACAAAGTCATAATTTTGATATCATATACTAAGGGACTAATATTGTGACATAAAATTTTAAATGATGAGATAAAAAGTAAATAATTATGACATGCCAACTCAAAATGATGATAGGAAAAGCAAGATACATATTAGATATTAGCTTCAAAATTATGACAGTCAAAATTATGAGATTAAAAAGTCATTATGATATAAAACTTAGGACTCAATATTAGTCATTTTTGACTTTTTGTCAGTCCAGTTTGTTACGCATAATTTCATTCTCTCTCTCTCTCTCTCTCTCTCTCTTTCTCTCTTTCTCTCTCTTTTTATTTGTGTGTATATATTACTATATTTACTTAAAAATCATGGTGATTTTCTGGATTTTTGTTTTAGATTCCGTCACTCACAGTTGAAGAGTTCCTATGATAAACATTACAGACTTTTGCATGCTTTATAAGTGGGCAAACCTGCAAAATTCTCCCCACTATAATATATATATATATAATCAGAAATTGTCTTCCATTGGTAGGAGGAAGTTAGGTGTCTCTTATACATGTTTAATTATTGTAATTCAACTACTGTATTTATAATGACAGTGTCGACTATTTATAATAGACAGGTTATTGAAAAACGGTAGATGGTTAAGTAATGCGGTTGTCACTCTCAGAACAGGATCGATGACAGCCATATTTATCACAGCTATTTCCATCCAACGTTGAGAATTTTAATGTATGCACAAAAGTGGAATATGGTATAAAACATTTGCAAATAAAGCATCATTTCCATCCCATGTGTTCAAGAGAACAAAATCAGCACTTCCTGGGAAACTGGTGCAAAATATCAGTGCCAAAAATGCAAGTTGTAAAAAGTTGCAAGTTTTCCCTCCGTGATAAATGCGTCACGATGATCTTGCGCTCGGAGGCTGGTGTCTGGGACTCTTCTGGAGAGAATCAAACCAAAACATTCTGATGACGGAATGTGCGTTTCAAGCGTTTCAGAACCACTGAACATTTGAGATGCTCCGCTGGTTGGTGCGGTTATCCAATCACAGCCTCTGCTGAGGCAAAGTCTCGTGAATTTTGCGTCGCATATCAAGGGATTTATTCAGTAAGCGTCTTTCCATCGTCGTTAAAAAATATACACCTTTATCGAATGCACACAATTTTAATACACATTTTTAGAATTCATGCATATTTTGATGTTTCCAGATGGCATTTTACTACGCAAGATCTCACCTAAAAATAGGTGGATGGAAGCATAGTGTGCATGTGCGTGGCCTCGATGTGTGTCGTTCAGTGCACCACTTGATTGACTTGATCATGTGATTGAGAGTCTCTCCGTCTTTTGTGTGCAGAATGCTGCTCGAATCGTGCGGGCTCTGTTTGAGATCGCTCTGAGGAAGCGCTGGCCGACCATGACCTACCGCCTGCTGAACCTGTGTAAAGTGATTGACAAGCGACTGTGGGGCTGGGCCCACCCGCTGCGGCAGTTCAGCTCGCTTCCCCCGTCAACACTGTCCAGAATGGAGGAGAAGAAGCTCACGGTGGACAAACTCAGAGACATGGGCAAAGATGAGATCGGTCAGTCTTACACGAGAAAATCGTGTTAGGCTTCATCATAGGCAGGTCAAATATGATGTTTTTCCCCAGCTTGCATTATATAAAGTGTGTGTGTGTGTGTGTGTGTGTGTTTCTGGGCGCTCACAGGTCACATGTTGCATCACGTGAACATCGGGCTGAAGGTGAAGCAGTGCGTTCATCAGATACCCTCCATCCTGATGGAGTCCAGCATTCAGCCAATCACACGCACCGTCCTGCGCGTACGCCTCAGCATCACTCCGGACTTCAGGTGGAATGACCAGGTAACCATGGCAACCATATCCAGGGCTTTACATCCTGGTGTTAGTCTTTGGAATACCTGGATTTTCACATCTTCAATAGCGCACACTCATCCACATTTATTGCGTATACAATTCCCATCCATTTGGATCACACAGTTTTTACATAAACCAACTAGTGAATTTAATGTGATGCATATTTTTCAGTCATATGTCAATGAGTTTAGTAAGATTTCTGACCTTGAAACCTCATGGCATAGTTTATTAATTAACTAAATGCTGTTTGATTTGATTTAAATATATTTAAAAATGCATTTATTCAAGATGGTTTAAAAATATGAAAACAATTATATGTATTCAGTTGAACAGCTGCAGATCTAACAATTTTTAAGATGTGTAAGATTGAAACAATTTTGATTGATTGATTGATTGATGATAATCTGATTATTCAGATTATTGGTACTATAACAGAAATCTTACCCGTTTCATTTATGGATTATTTTGTCAGAATTGTATAATCCATATGGATGGCTATTTTATTTGCAACTTAAATACATAAGTAAACTTGGTAAACTTGAAGCTACATTTAACACGCTCTTCATGCACTCAAAACATGTATGGAATAAAGAAAGATTAATTAATGAATGGAAATCCAAAAACATAAATCTAATAAAATAATAATCTAATAAAAATTACTGATTGCCTGAACTGTAATAAATAAATACATAAAATAATAACATTCATAAAAAAAGGTAAAACTTAATTTTCCTCTCCTCTCATATATATATATATATATTCAGGGCTGAGTAAGTTACTTTTAAAATGTATTTCACTACAGATTACAAAATACATGCTTTAAAAAGTCATTTGTAACGTATTTCGTTACATTACTCAAGTTTAGTAACTTAATCTAAATACTTTAGAATACTTTGGAATACTAATAAGTGTGGAACAAACACAAAAAAGGTCATTGCAAGTTTTTATCTCACAATTCTGACTTTTTCCCTCAGAATTGTGTGATATAAAGTTGTAATTGTGAGTTATAAAGTCAGAATTATGAGATATAAACTCACAATATTGAGAAAAGTCAGAATTATGAGATATAAACTCACAATATTGAGAAAAGTCAGAATTATGAGATATAAACTCATAATATTGAGAAAAGTCAGAATTATGAGATATAAACTCACAATATTGAGAAAAGTCAGAATTATGAGATATAAACTCACAATATTGAAAAAAGTCCGAATTATGAGATATAAACTCACAATATTGAGAAAAGTCAGAATTATGAGATATAAACTCACAATATTGAGAAAAGTCAGAATTATGAGATATAAACTCGTAATATTGAGAAAAGTCAGAATTATTGCAAGAAAAATATCAGTATTGCAAGTTTATTTCTCCCAATTCTGACTTTATAACTTGCAATTGTGAGTTTAAATCTCACAATTCTGAGAAAAAGAAGTCAGAATTGTGAAACACAAACTCACAATTGTGAGGGAAAAAAACAAATAGTGAGAAAAAGTTGCAGTGACGAGTGAATTATAAAATGACTCACAAAACATGAAAACAGTGGAAAACATGAAACTTAACTCTTTTTCAGACGGTCAGAGTCAGAGAATCACCAATCGCTGTTTAAATGACATTAAAACTCAAAGTAATCACTTTGGTAATCTAAAACACTTTTCAGATGTAACTGTAATCCGATTACCACCCATTTAAAATGTAACTGTAATGAAATACACTTACTCAAATTTTGTATTTTAAATACGTAACTAAGTTACTTGTATTTCGTTACTCCCCAACCCTGTATATATATATTATTTTTTCCATCATCATGTCCCTTTATGTGTTTTGTTGCTATGAGCATGTTTTGGTGTAATAGTTATAATGCACTCTTTTACAAAAGTGATAGTTGTTGTGAATATATTCTGGCGTGACATTCATTTATCCTGAGCTCAGTCTGCACAATTACACACATCCTGTTGGGTTTCCATGTTTTATGAGGATTTTCCATACACACAATGATTTTTGTGCTGTAAAAACTATATATCCAAAACTCTAACACCATGTCTACACCCTGTAAGCGACAAAAAAAAATAAAAACCATTATAATCAGCGATGCGGTCTACACTGGATCCGACACGACAAATCCCGACAGGAAACTGATGCCCTGTTCGATTTATGACACACTAAATGCATTTGCATTTACATCCAGTGTAGACACCGTGTAACTCTAACCCTACAACACATGTTTACATGTTCAAAAAACCTCACTTAGTAAGAGCTGTTTTTCCTCATGGGGACCAAAACAAGAACAAGGATTTCTGATATTGTTGGGACTTTTTGTACCCGTAACATAGGGTTTATCAGGACCACACACACACACACACACACACACACACACACACACACACACAAGCTCACAGTAGGTTGTGCAGGAGGAGCTGAAGGATCATTGATTTGTCCGTCTCCTCCCCTGCGTTTAAGAGCACAAAGGCTTGAATAGGCCCAGATCGGTTGCTATTGTTCTCTTGAGGGCCAGTGCTGCGATGGGCCACAGATGGGCCGCTCTGTGCCCGCTCCATAACTCCTCCAGCGTGACACCAAACAGCTGGATGACCATCAGCCGACACTAATCACCCGCGAACACGCTCTGAGCATGTCCTCGCTCCGGCACATTAACATGTCATTAACAAACATTACATAATGCTTAATCCACTTAGTACTTCATGGACGGGATACATAATGCATACACTAACATTAAAACGCTTTTGTGTTTGTTTGTTTGACAGATCTTATTACTTTTATTGCATTGAATTATGACAGTAAAGACGTTTGTGATGTTATAAAAGATTTCAAATTAGTGCTGTTGTTTTGAAGTTTCGATTTATCAACGAATCATGAAAAAAGTGTCACAGTTTCCATAAAAATATGAAGCAGCTGAACTGTTTTCAACTTTGATAATACTCAGAAATCATCATATCAGAATGATTTCTGAAGGATCATGTGACACTGAAGACTGCAGTAATGATGCTGAAAATTAATAATTAATAAATTACATTGTACTGTATATTCACATGGAAAACATAGGATTTTTTTAATGTAATAATATTTCAGAATATTACTGTATTTTTAATCATATAAATGCAGCCTTGGTGAGCAGGAGAGACGTCTTTCAAAAAAAAAAAACTTAAAAAAAATATTTCCGACTTGAACATTCATGTAATTTATTATTATTATTATTTATTTTCTTATTTTTTTGATGTAGCATCTGTTCACTTGCCCTCAGTCTCTCTCTCTCTCTCAATTCAATTCAATTCAATTCAAATAGCTTTATTGGCATGACAAAAACATACATTTTGTATTGCCAAAGCATTCAAATCAATTGGAAAACAGAAAACTGAACATTTGATTAAAGCTTATATAGAGAAACTGATAATAAACAAACTACAAAATAAATATAATAATAGTAGTAACTCTCTCTCTGTCTCTCTCTCACTGACTCTTTCTCTCTCTCTCTCTCTCTCTCTCTCTCACTCTCTCACTCTCTCTGTCTCTCTCTCTCTCTTTCTCTCTCACACTCTTTCTCTCTCACACTCTCTCACTCTCTCTCTCTTTCTCTCTCACACTCTCTCACTCTCTCTCACACTCTCTCTCTTTCTCTCTCTCTCTCACACTCTCTCTCTCTTTCTCTCTCACACTCTCTCTCTCTTTCTCTCTCACACTCTCTCTCTCTTTCTCTCTCACACTCTCTCTCTCTCTCTCTCTCTCTCTGTCTCTCTCTCTCTGTCTCTCTCTCTCTCACACTCTCTCTCTCTTTCTCTCTCACACTCTCTCTCTCTCTCTCTCTCTGTCTCTCTCTCTCTCTGTCTCTCTCTCTCTCTGTCTCTCTCTCTCTCTCTCTCTCTCTCTCTCTCTCTCTCTCTCTCTGTCTCTCTCTCTGTCTCTCTCTCTCTCTCTCTCTCTCTCTCTCTGTCTCTCTCTCTCTCTCTCTGTATTTCTGATCATTAATAATTAATCATTCTCGATGCATGTTGAAGAACGTGTTAAATGTGGCTTCGGTTCAGGTTTGTAATGTGAATGAAGCTGTGTGATTCAGATTAGGTTCAGATCAAACAGCCCGAGGATGATTTATTCGCACCATGATGAAGTGGAAAGGCTCTGATCATCCAGACGCTTTAACGCAAACGACGAGCTGCCTGACGATGTGTTCAGTATATCACGGGCTTTAATGGAGAACAGACTACAGCTCAACAGGCTATGAAGATTTCACCGAATACAAACCTGTCCGTGATGGACTGTATCAGACCTCTCAAAACAGTACATTAAATACCATTATAAACTCAAGCATTATGTGGGATTCGTCTGGAACTACATGAAGGACAAATAGATGGGAAAAATTGAAAGAAACGTGTTAAACGCAGAAGTAGGCTAATGTGATAGGAGTTTGGTCCGCTTTCTTTAGCGTTTTTGTTACTGGAAACTTAACACTGTATCTGTTTCGTGACACATCTGATCTGGTCTTGAACAGGTCCATGGCTCCGTGGGAGAGCCCTGGTGGTTATGGGTGGAGGACCCCATCAACGACCACATCTACCACTCTGAGTACTTCCTCCTGCAGAAGAAACAGGTACATCTGCTGACATCTGTAAAGCTCAGTGAAGGATCACAGCATGACGAGAGACTTTAAATTACACACTTCACCTTTAAATGTCATGCAACATTACTGTCGGGTGGAAACACTACTTTTCTATTTTTAAAGAATTAAAGTTGATGATATTGTGGCTTTAGACACTTGCATGTGTCATTATATTATTAATATTTTACAAAAATCAAGCTTAAATGTAGTTATATTATATTGTAGTCATTATAACGTCCGCGTCTGAAGCAGGAAGAGCATCGCATTATGTTTTTATCAACTTACAGCTTCTAAAGTTTATGGTATGTGAGTTTTTTCTGTCATTCGGTCAGAATCTCATGTTATTAAAGATGAACACAGACTCAGACACTCTTCACCTCTCCTCAAACACATAAAACATTAGTGTTTATATATAGTGTTTGTAGAGTGAAGAAAACACTGTACTTCTTTATTCACAATTGCATTGCAAGCAAGCAGAGACGTGCACGGTGCTTCGATAGAGGTGGGTGGAGTTAAGAGGTTTGACTGACAGTTTGAGGAGCCAATGGAGTTACTAGGTTCAGTCACAAGCTTTTTTTAACACATTTCACTGGATATTTGCTAAACCTACAGACAGATGTAAAAGGTGACCAATAGGAATGATTTAAATAACAATGCCGAAAAATGGAGAAGCAAGATTTCCGCCCGACAGTGAAGATATGCAACTTTAGAACGAAAACTATTAAAAATGTTTTTCATTAATTGAAGTTAAGCTCACATAAAATAAAACATAAATATTAGTTAAACATTAAAAAAAAAAAAAAATTGCTTTGGAATCTGACTGAAATGAAATGATTTTAAGTGTTAAAATGACAAAAACTGAAATATTTTTTTAAAAACAAAAACTAGTAAAAATTTGAACTAAAACTTCCAATAATACCCAGTCTCATCTGCTTCCAATTTTTAGCCGCTTGACACTGGAAACCTCTATTTCTTACCATATTTTAATGTACTGTCATCATTACAAACACAAATAGTTTTACTGTTTACTGAGCTTTGTTATTCCTCTAGTTATTTACCTCTAGTGGCTAATGAATCGAAAGCTTCACGCGTTCACAGAAAACACCTCACTTCCGCATCGCAAACTATTATTTTATGTAGTCAAGGATGGAGATCAGGTTGACGACAGTACACCACACAGTGCTGGAGATGTGAAATGCGTTTCTAATCACATGTTCTCTCTGGTGCCGTCAGGTGTTGAGCGGAGAGCCGCAGCAGGTGGTCTTCACGATACCCATCTTTGAGCCCATGCCTTCTCAGTATTATATCCGAGCCGTGTCTGACCGCTGGCTGGGCTCTGAAGCTGTGTGCATCATCAACTTCCAGCACCTCATTCTGCCTGAAAGACACCCGCCACACACAGGTGCGCCACATATATACACAGATATATCCTCCTGCGGATGCTTTATTCGTTATTTAGTACGAATTACTTTAGATGTTGTATGGAATGAGTCATTTTTGGTCAGTGTCACATGGGGTCATTTCAGCATTTCAAGTGCTAGTCTGTTATTCAGCTCTAACGAAGATAGACAACTTACAGGTATCGTATCGCGCACCGGTAGTTTAATGCAGCAGTCCAAAATATTGACTCTAATCAACATACAGGCAAAACTTTATTTAAAGAGTTAGTCAAGTTACATCACTGAGTAGAGGTATGATAATTTCATGTCACAATTATAGTGACCAAAATGATCAGTATTATCATTCAGTATTGTTTAAATTAACAGCACTGTTCACTTTTTGTTTACATAAATATTCAAATAACAACACTGCCAATGATGGACAGATTTCAAATAAAAAAAAAAAAGACTTATAATGTTGTTATCTACTAACATGTACTAAATGTTTCAAATAATCTTATGTCACACAATCACAACCGACTGTTCTAAGAAGAATAGTCAGAAATGCGAAATTCTCCAGTCTTCAGTGTCACATGATCCTTCAGAAATCATTCTGATATGATGATCTGATACTCAGTTATTGTCAATGTTGGAAACAGTTTTGCTGCTTAATATTTTTTTGGAACATTTTATACTTTTTTTTTAGGATTCATTAATGAATATTTTTTTTTTTTTTTTTTAAACAAACAATAAATGTCATTACTATCACTTTTTATCAATTTAACATCCTTGCTGAATAAAAGTGTTAATTTCTTTCAAAGTTTCGACCCCAAAGTTTTGAAATGTAGTGTATATTGTTACAAAATATTTCTATTTAAATAAATGCTGTTCTTTTTTTTTTAACTTTGTATTCATCAAAGAATCCTGAAAAAATAACACAGGTTATAAAAAAATATTAAGAAGCAGAACTGTTTTCAACATTGATGATAATCGTAAATGTTTCTCGAGCATCAGATCATCATATCAGAATGATTTCTGAAGGATCATGTGACACTGAAGACTGGAGTAATGATCACTGGATATAAATTTCACTTTAAAATAGAAAATCATTGTTTTAAATTGTAATAACATTTCAGAATATCACAGTTTTTTTCTGTATTTTTGATCAAATATATGCAGGTTTATTCCAAAATCATTAAAAATAGTAATGTGTCCAGATTTTTGACCAGCACTGTGTATCATTTTCATTACACCATTATAATTTGCTTAACTACAGAGCTCCTGGATCTTCAGCCGTTGCCCGTGACCGCACTGGGAAACAGGGAGTACGAGAGTCTCTACAAGTTCACGCACTTCAATCCCATTCAGACACAGATCTTCCACACGCTCTACCACACGGACACCAACGTCCTGCTGGGGGCCCCCACCGGCTCCGGAAAAACCATCGCTGCCGAGATGGCCATCTTCAGGGTCTTCAACATGTACCCTACCTCCAAGGTCTGAACCTCTGCCATATGTTAGAGTTTAGTTTTTGTTCCCATGACATGGTTTAACCGGCACGTATCTGTGTGAGCAGGTGGTCTACATCGCTCCCCTCAAAGCTCTAGTCCGAGAGAGGATTGAGGACTGGAAGATCAGAATAGAAGAGAAACTTGGGAGGAAGTCAGTGTGTTGATAGATTCCTCTGGCAAATATGTATGTGTTATTATACCCTGACCTTTATTTGCTGATTATCGTACTCTGTCTCTCTAGGGTGGTTGAGTTGACAGGTGACGTTACTCCAGACATGCGGGCCATATCGCAGGCTGACCTGATCGTCACCACTCCAGAGAAATGGGACGGAGTCAGCCGCAGCTGGCAGAACCGCAGCTATGTGCAGAAAGTGGCCATTCTCATCATAGATGAGATCCATCTTCTGGGTAAAGGCCCTGATATACTCACGGCAAAGTTGTTTACATTATTTAAGGATAAAAGACGTTTGAACATGCTGACAGTGCCCACACTTCATTGAGATGAATATGTAAATATGCGCTGCACACTTTCCTATCAATCACCCAATAAACATACAACAAAAACACCAGCGGTGAGAAAACAGCAGTTCAGAAAGCATAGGTTTGCTCTGGATTTGCAATTCGTCACATTTATTTATATAAAGTGCGTATGGAAACTATTCACACCCCCTTAAATGTTTCACTCTTTGTTATATTGCAGCCATTTGCTAAAATCATTCATTTTTTTCCTCATTAATGTACACACAGCACCCCATAATGACAGAAAAACACAGACTTCTTGACATTTTTACAGATTTATTAAAAAATAAAAACTGAAATATCACATAGTCCTCCTTTTTCTAATTAATGAGTTTGAATTTCATTACTAATAGATCCATTAAATCAAACACACAGCCATGGAATATTTTTAGAAGAATAAGCTTTACCTTCTCTGTTCTAGCCTCGCAAAGTGAGGTCCATAAAGAAGTGCTTTACTGAGTCTGGTATGGAAGAACTGCAGACCCGAAACCCTTTTGAAAAGCTTACGTTCATTGCCAGGGCCCATTGCCCAACATCACCGACGCTCGTGTGACCGAATGGGAGCAAATCCCAGCAGCCGTGTTCCAACATCTAGTGGAAAGCTTTCCCAGAGGAGTGGAAACTATTAGTCTGCATCAAAGGGTCGAGCAGAGCACTGTTAATGGCCACGGTTTTGAAATTAAATCTTCAACAAGCACACATGAGTCTGGTGTTCAGGTGTCCACATATGTTTGCCTGTGTAGTGTAGCTGCTAGCAATGTATTAAAGTCAAGGACCTTGACATAAATGAATTGGACAGCTTCAGTCCTGAACCGTGTGCGCTTTGAGAAGATGATAATGCCCTCATACGCACCAGTATCTGCATGCATTTACACACATGTATGGGAGGTTCTTGATTTAATAGAGCCTTACTCTTGAGAGATGAATTATACAGGCCTGCTTTAGTTGTCTTATTTTGTTTAGAACTTGCAAACTTTAAATATGCAAAGATTTCAAATCATTATGGGATATTGTTTGTCAAATTTTTGGTTATGGGATTTTTGTCACCTTTTTCACCCCTGATATGATGCGTTAACAGCACCTTTTCAAAAAATGATATCTAATAAAAGCGTAAAAAAAAAAAATGGTGGGATTGTTACAGTCTTTGTATTTTGTTTGACTCTACAGGTGAGGACAGGGGCCCGGTTCTAGAGGTCATTGTGTCCAGAACCAACTTTATCTCATCGCACACCTCAAAATCAGTCCGAGTGGTGGGACTCTCTACCGCGCTGGCTAACGCACGGGATCTAGCCGACTGGCTTGGCATCGGACAGGTTACAAACTTTCTACAAATCTCAACTTTCACGTCATTTGATGGAAGACTTGTGATATTCAAATCACTTCTGGAGACCATCCATATACTTATATATATATATAGGCAAATTAATATTTCCAGGATCAGTGCTCCTTCCTCTTCTCGGATTTGCATATGATTCACGGCAATTCAAATCAAGCAAGCAATCTTGGCCCCCAAACGCCGTATTTTTTTGAGTCGGATGTAATTGATGGGTCTTGTTTCGGTGTAATCACGCTTCACTTTCCCCCATAATGATCAGGGATGAAGTCAAAAGAGTCGAATGACGATATTATCTGTAACACTGTACTAACGCTTCCGTAATTTTCATTCCGTTTCCATTACGGAGAGCCGACCGAACGTTCCGCGTTTATATGTGTATGTGTGCGCACGGGTCTATAAATAACCAGCATCCCTCTCCCGGCGTGCAGCAGCATGTTGGCGGTGCAGCCGCATCAGGGCAGACAGCGGTGGTTATGTAAACGTTGTTTTACTATTGCTGAAATGTCACCCTGCTAGACAGACGGGGAAGGAAGGGCTGGGGGTCTCCATAAATCTGACGTGTGCTGTTTGGACTGAGGCGCGTCTCTAGCTGCCCAATCCATTATCCAGCCCTTTAAATATGTGCACACACGCACCCAGGCCCGGGCCACTTGTGTGAGAGCGCGGTTGTGGGACAGGGGACAATGACGGGCTGTAATTACCCCCAGATGGGCCACTCTATCAGGCACACAGCCAGCTGGGCACTCCATCTCTCTCTTTATTACTGTCTTTCTCTGTGTCTTCTCTCTTTCTGGCGCTGGTTTTTTTTTTCTTACACTGTTTTGTGACCCTGTCCTTATTCATCTGTCTGTCTGTCTGTCTTTCAGGTGGGACTGTTTAATTTCCGGCCTTCTGTTCGGCCAGTGCCGTTGGAGGTTCACATCCAGGGCTTTCCAGGGCAACATTATTGCCCTCGTATGGCCAGCATGAACAAACCCGTCTTCCAGGGTACAGTAACATTTACACTCACATTAAAGGAAAAGTTCATGTAAAAAAAATCAAGTTCTGTAATCATTTACTCAATGTTTCAAGTGTTCTACATGATGCATTTGTGTGACCTAAATTGTATCTAAAGTTTGGAAGCTTGTTTCCGCCAACGGAATATTAACATTTAAAAAGATGATTGTCTGATTCTGACTTTATAGCTTGCAAGCTTATATCACGCAATTCTGAGACACAAAAAAAAATATTTTTTCCTCCGAATTTGACTTTATAAAGAAAAAAACTCAGAATTGTGAGATGAAAGAAAATTGTGAAGAAAAAAAAGTTAAAAATTTGCCCTCTGCTTTTTGAAAATTCCCTTTTTTCATTATTCGTGCTTTAAAAAAAAGTTACATTTCCATTGAAGTGAGCTATTGAAACAATCCTGGCAAACAGTTTTGGAGATTTTAGTCATTGAAGTAGATGGCAGGTGTGATTGTGTGTGTTCGTGCTGAAAATACAGCTCTTTTGTTTCAGTACGCATGTGTGCTGAACGAATACACGTTTTTATGCACCGTTACACCCCTGAAATAGATGTTCACCGGTTGAACTGACTGGCCTTAAAGCTTGAGAAATTACAAAATATTCTTTGTGCTTCTGCCCAAATTGTTACGATGATTGTACTTTTTGTAACACTTTAGTTAAAGGTCCAATTCTCACTATTAACTAATAACTTAACAACCACCTTACTAACTATTAATAAACAGTAATTAGTAGTTTAGTGAGGGAAACGTCATAGTTAAGAGTGAGGATCTAAAGTGTGACTGTTTTTTATTCCTTTTGTATTGTTTGTTTTTCTATTATGTTGGTTGATAAATGAATAATTCGACTCTCTCTCTTTCCTCTGTCCTGCAGCCATCCGCACACATTCTCCAGCCAAACCGGTCCTCATATTCGTGTCGTCACGCCGGCAGACGCGGCTCACGGCTCTGGACCTCATTGCGTTTCTGGCTACAGAAGATGACCCCAAGCAGTGGCTCCACCAGGATGAGAGAGAGGTCATTTTACCTAATCAGATCGCTTTTTCACATTTTGAGTTACTTTTTTAAATAAGTAGATTTTTTTTCCTCCATTTATTGACTAATGCGTCTCCTGTCAGCATGTTGAGAGAAGTGCTTGTGTGCAAGATATGGGTGTTGCAGCTCTAGAGTTTCACTTTGTTGTTGTTGTGAAAGGGACGTTATAATATAGAGCTTGTAATTAAAAACAGCATAGTCCAGAAATAACTAAGCAACAACATTATATATGTTAAAGAGCCCATATTATATGCTTTCTCAAAGTCTTGATGTTGTTTTTTGGGTGATTATTCTCCATTGTTCAGCTCCTCTCTTCCCAGTCTGTCAGTAACACTCTGTTTACTTCCTGTCTCTATGAAGCCCCTCCTTCTGAAAAGCACACTGTGCTCTGATTGGAGCGGTGTGTTGTGATTGATGTTTGGGAAATGTCCCGCCCCTTACCATAACCTCCAGTTTCTGCTAACTAACTCAAGCAGGCCCCGCCCCTTTATTCTGTGTGTGAATTATTTAAATGAGGAATATTGAGACGTGAAGAAAACTCAAGCCTTGAAAAAAAGCATCATAGTTCCTCTTCAACATTAATGTTATGCAAATCGCCGGAAGTTTGATTGACAGGCAATCTCACCAATCATAACCCCGAATCCTCCATTTTGTCTGACAAGGTTTAGAAGTCCTCTTTGCTCCAGGATGTATTTTTCACTCCGTGAGAACATGATGTGTGGCGTGAGAGCGCATAGCAACAGTAACTAAAGGGTCAATTGCTACCATGAAATAACAATGACAACAGTACTTTAACCCTCATGTTGTGTTGCGGGTCAATTTGACCCGTTTAGATTTTCTAGTTGTAGGAAATACTGGTGAACCTGTTATACTGTTGTGTGACTTTTTCTCATTTATCATCATGCAAAGTTTCAACATGCTGGTGTTTTTTGACATATACAGACAAAATTACTGTTACGTCCGTGATGTTCGCCGCATATTTTAACGCTATTGACCCAAAACAATAACATTTCTTGGTTATATTTTGTTATTTTATTTTTTTACTACCTTATGAAGCTCAAAAATGAGGTTTTCCACACTTATTTCAATACAGAAAAACATTTTAAGCAGCAGCATGTGTGTGAAGTTCTGTGAGATCATCATGACAGAAGAAACTTCTTGACTTTATGAAATGAGTTTACAAAACAGCCAACTTTGGAAAAGTACATATTTTCATTATAAAGCTACATTTAATTAAGTTATGATGTTCTAAAGAAAAAAAAAAAGTTAAAAAAATTTATTTATTGTATTTAAAAATGCAGTTTATTTTCAAATTTTGTCAAAACAAATCAGTTTTTAAAAATGGTTAAAACACATTTTCATTAAATCATATCTTCAGATATATATTTTTTGGAATATTTGACAAATGTTGATATTAAAAATTTACAGTTTGTACATAAATTGATTTTTGAGGAATTGTATTGAATCCAATTAGGGTCAATTTGACCCGCTCCATAACGAGTGGACACAGAAATCCAACTGCGCATAAGAGTTAAAGCATTTATTAATTTAATTATATTATTCCTAATTTTTCATTCACAATACATTAACATATGTAACATGTTAGTACAAATACGTGTAACTAATGTTAACGTGCGCAACCTTATTGTAAAGTTTTGACTAAATATTAAAAGCAGGATGAACTGCAGCTGGAGGGGAACAAGCTTCAAACACACATTATTACGCATTACTGTCACTCCAGTTCTAGTGATCCTCAATGGTGAATAGCTTTGGTGTTTGCAGCATCACTCGGCGTGAGAATACGTCTTTATTCTGCCTCGCTACTGTTGTTAGTTTCTCTCCTGTCTTCCGTTCCCTCTTCTCTCTCCCACAATCCCGAGAAGCTCAGTATCTCTTTAACGGTGATTACAGTACGGCTCAGCGCAGCTTCTGCTGCAAAAGCCTGTGTCATCTCTCATTAAATTCCTCTTTCCGTTCCACTGCATGCCTTCAGATCATTTCAAGATGTGAACAAACAGCTTTTTTCTGCTCGCCATCGCAGATGTGTGCTAATATTTTCAAAGCACTCGATTAGAGGAAAAAACAAGGAATGCTTTTCTCATCCCAGTCGCAAAGTAATCACATAAAAATTGCAGCCTTACGGAGGTGATAATTTCTGTAATGGCGTACGCATGATACACGCACGCAGCGCAAACGCATCTTCGGTGTGTTTGTTGAACACACGCACACGTGTGGTGCAGAGGTCACCGTTTAGAGACGATTATGAGCTGAAAGTCACTTATCGTGAATAAATATAAACGTGGCGGTTTTTGTGAAATGTGTCGTCTGAAAAGGTGCATTCACAGAGGGTTATGAATCATAATCATACGAAACGATGCGTTAGTTCAGTAACTGTACTGCTTGTTGATTCTTGTGCGCGGCAGACAGAAAGCGTGAGCTGTGTAGAGATGATGTTAGTCCAATTCTGTCTGAACAGCTGCTCACGTTCACTTGAGATGCAGAGCTGAACATGGCCACTTATGTGAATGGAGACGCTAGAGGATTCTGCAAAAAAAAAAAAAAGTTAGTTTTGATGCCGTTTTTTTTATTTTTGTATTATATATTTTTCATAAAGGCATGATTTCACTTCTTAAGTACTGCTTTTTGTACAAAAAATGAGTTTCAGATGAAGGCAAAACAATATATAACCTTAACTCTTCAAACAACCGTACAGCACTATTGTCACAAATTAAGACAATCTTTTATGTTTTGAGAACACCATATATTTTTTATTTTTTTAGCTTACAAGGTTTTTCTCAGATTTTCTCATCAGACCAAAAACGATGTGATGTAATTGGCTGGTTTATGAGGAATTTTGCCTGTTTGTATCGTTACAGTGTTGGTAATAAATGCACATTTATTTGTCAGCGAAAATCCACGTTTTGAATCATTCGGACAGCTTTCATGAAATCTACACATTGTACTTCCGCGTTTTTGTATTCCTGATAGAGGGTTATTATTTTGACAATATTTACTCACCCTCGTTATTATTTTTATTCATTGTTTTCTACAAACTCAAGGTTGTAACTCGAGGGCAAATTATATATAACAGTTCTTTCTGGTTCTTGAATCTGATTGGCTGAGAGCCGTGTGATATTCTCCCAGTGTCGGTTTCTTTCACTCCACTTGCGGCAGTGACTGTGATGGCCGTCGAGCAAATCTACCATATTTTTTATAAATACCACTGTTGTTGTGTCACATGTAGTTTAAAGCATTTTTTAGGCAAGAATGTAGCTATTTAGACATCAAATATGTGATCGTATATAAACACAGCACCTATTTTACTATTTGTTTTGAGCTCCATCAGTGCTCGTGTACCCGCCGAGAACAGCTTCATCTCCGCCAGTCCTTCGGGATTTTGCCGCTGACTCTTGAGATATAATTCATCTGAGGATTATCAAACGGGCAATCTTTGGCCGTAATAAACTTTTACTTGTTCCAGAGTGAATCGATTAAGGGGAAAATTATATTTCATAACTTTATTTAAGCTGTATTTAACTTAAATCCTGTACTGGAGTGCTGCTTTTATACGTTTGACTGAATTGTTTGTCTTTTATAATGGCTGTTGATGTTAATTTAAATATTGTTCAATAAATATTATGCC